>JAVJIF010020030.1:0-89031 GCA_038442645.1 Agave tequilana | reverse complement strand
GTGGTAGGAAATTAATTATCAGTATAATGATATTCTCATTGCATAATAGTTTGTCTTAAGTATAACATTCATGTGTCTATAAATATTAGTTGAAGAGAAAACGTTATACTTGGTACAAGTTGTTAACACTTAAAAGGTTGCGTTACCTGCATGGTGGCGGGCAAGCAAGATAAGGGGGACAACATTCATATAATGAACATAAATATTTTGAGTCAGTAGAGTTGGAGCTGAATGTTTCTGAGAGATTTGATTTCGAAGTGTATTCAAAGATCGAATAGATTGTCAAAGCTTTTGTAGAGGTTGGGGTTGAGTGAGAGTTAAAGTTGAAGTTCAGAACGTGGTCTCAGTGTGATCTAGGAGTACCAAAAATATTCTTCTTGTTAATGTGTTGCTCTAAAATTTAAGTTAAAACTTTTCTTTCAGGCAATATTATGTCATTCCTCTCATTGAGGATTTAGCATCAAGGAAAGTTTAGCATATGACAAGGATATTTATACCTGAAAAGAGAGAAATTCTAACTTATATGTTGTGGCGACATAAGATATAGTTTCAAGAATAGCTAATATTATGTAACCACGTAGGATCAAGTGAAGGCCTGGATAATATTGTATCATAGGCAATGTGTAAAAATTTTGTTTTCATAATAGCTCTCTTTGTAGAAAATTCAAGTTGGTGGAAATTTGTTCCTTGAGAATTGGGGCTCATAGTTAAAAGCCATGATAGAAAATTTAAGGATAAGAGTTAAGCCATTATAATTATTCGTGTGGATGAGAAAAGTTTTGTTGACCGAAACTTCTTCTCAAATTTTTGAAGATCCTCCTTTAGTCTTCTGAACATAAAATAGATAAAGGGAGCTGAAGAAAATTGTCCACGTGTGGTTACAGTAGAGACTTGGCATCACGTTAGAAAAAAAAAAAAAAAAAAAATCATGATTACAGATACATCCGTCAAAACTTACGAATCCTGGTATAGTCATTAGAACGCGAGAAGTTAAGAGCTTGTGCATACTCATCAAAGTCACAGCTTGATGTTTATTAGGACGCTACAGATTGAAATCTAGGGTTATCAAACTTTTAAATCTTTGTTTGCGTTATGGTAGTGAGGTGACCCTTTGCTACCACTGGGAGTCGAATAACATGATGAATTAGATAGAGTTGGGATGTCAGAAACTTTCAGTTAGACTTGTGAACCATATCTGTAATTTAGATTACCTATAATTTTGTGCGCACGGCGTGTACGTGTGATTGGTTAAGTACGAATTTCATTGCGTTCTCAATTGTGAAATAAGACACACGTATATATATATATATATCTCTAAACTCAATGGGAAGCTACGTGATGTCAGACCAGATTCTTGAGCACCAATAGTAGTAATTATAGCGTGTTCATAGGGCAGGTGATGAAGGCATTGGCACTATTCAAACAAAGCAGACTTCCTGGCGAGTATGAGCATCAAGACGACTGAATAAAATTGTATACAACACTCATGGGCGAGTCCATAATTAATTGAGACGATAAGAACTCTCAGAATCTGCCTTAAAAGAAAATGAATGGGAAATAAGATTATATTAACTATGGCAAAGGTAATCAGAAGTGGACTGTTTATAGTTGCAACTGTACTAAAACTAGGAACATTGTTGGTAGATTAGGTAACTTCATTGACCAAATATCGTGTATGAAGGAAGTAACATGATTAGCTATAAGACTAAATCATGTGATTAAATAATGAGTGGGGTTTTTAAATAAATTGGACCGCTTTATATTAAATTACAAATATAATAGTAATTTGTTGATTTAGCATTTTGCCAAATATCATATGTGGCTTGCATTTTGAAGTATAGTTTACAATGGCATTTACATGTATGTACGGAATAGAATTCATTTTGGGTGACATGAATGTGATTAGTGTATGTTGTTTGATATTGTACATATATGCATATGTGTTATGCTTGGTTAAGACACGGATACTAATTTTCATAAGAATACATGATAATGGGCAAGTACTCATTGAGAGTATCGTTCCATATATGAATGACGTGTAAGTTAGTTTTAAATTGCTTGTGATGAATATTATAATTTAACCGTGCATGGTGCATTTGTGTTTAAAGGAGGAAGGGGCCGTGCGGGAGCCGGTAGGAGGGGGAAGACGGGGGTTTGACATATACTTTTATATAAGGAGGAAGGGGCCGTGCGGGAGCCGGTAGGAGGGGGGAAGACGGGGAAACATATATGTTTTATATGAATTATATATATAAGGAGGAAGGGGCCGTGCGGGAGCCGGTAGGAGGTGGAAGACGGGGGAATTACTTTACATTGAATGACATTGGTGATATGCTTATATTTGTATTTTACAAGTGATTGAGAATGAATGGCTATGTGTGATATATATATGTGTGTGTGACATGGGTATGTTGAATGTGTTATCGCATGTAATAAGGAAAACACCAGAATATAGATTTAGCTGATTGAAATGAAATATTATATATTGGGTGAAAGTATACAGTTTAATTCATACATTACTTGAAGTGTGGTGCGATATACGATATATATATATACATATGCACATAATTATATGTTTGTGTGTTATGTAGAATCTGAATGGGTGATGGCGGAGTATGAGATGGGCCATATATTATGATGTAATGATGCGCCTATTCTAATGCCTAGTGATGTATGCTTGTCCCTGATGTGGGACTGCCTTGTTATAAGAACAAATAAAATATTGTATGAAGTGCGTATGTTTACAAGTTTATTATTATAGCACTTGAAGTGTGATACGATACACATAAGCATGTTGTGTCACATGTAGTATTGAAATTCACTTATTGTGATCTGAGCATCATTGTGGGTAGTACATTAAATAGAAGTTAGAAATAAGCTAAGGCACTAAGAGGAAAATATTAGATATATCATAAACTCTGTAGATTACAATTCAAAGCTGGGAGTTACAGAATCATTGGCCATAAGAATCAAGCCTTTTACAGAGCTTAGAGATTGTTGAGTTGATTATTTATTGTGATATCAATGTATCTTTTGTTATCCATGCTAGTCTGATATTTGAAGAAAAGCATGTTCCTTTCCACTTCTAAAATTATATCATTCCTAAAATCTTCTTTTCTCTCCTCACTGAGCTGTTGAGCTCACTCCCTCCCAGTTTCATGTTTCAGGTTGCAAGGAGATGGAGGCCGTATTTAGGCTTTGGGCGTTTGTAAAGAGATTTCATTAGCAGTAACTTATTTCAGATACAGTGAATTGTCATTACTTTGCAAAGTTGTTGTACATAACCATAACTTTAGTTGACATGTACTTGTAGCATGTATTATTCCTGTTAGAGATATTTATGTAAGGATATGGTAGTTTGTTATGACCATGATTATGTTGGAGTGATGGAAATTCTGAGTTATGTTCGGCATGCTGGGAGGAGTATCCTCGGGTTTATGTTTCTTTGTCTCTATATAAGTAGGCGATGTCAAGCCGAAATTGTTATTTAGAGAATAATGGTCGTTGTGAGCCAAAATCTTATTATACTGCTTGGACGATTGTTGGACTTGACTTATATGTTCGAAATTATGATAAGTAGGCTGGTGTTGGCCGAAATTATTGTGAAGTGGAATGCATATTTGGAATATATCAATATTTACAAAGAGATGCTGCCAAAATTTTTAAGGATATTGGAGATTAAATCGATGATCTTTGATCAATATTGAGATGGTGTCATTTGAGTTTATTAAAATCTGGGACCGTTACAGTTCTGAACTTGAAGTGAGTTACTGTGTTCTGAACTGGGAAGTGGAGTTCTGAAGTACTTCCAGCGAGAAGTGGGAAAGTCAATTTTCGAAGCGACTTCCAAAGGAGATTTTGCAAAATTCGTTCTGAAAGAGGGCTCAGAAAATTCAACAGATTCTTTAATAGAATTGTTGTCTGAATCTGGGACTTCCGAAGAAGAATATTCTTCAACCTTCCTTCCTCCTCTTCAGTGGTGCTCCTCCAAAGTAAAGGCAATATTCTCCCGAAATTTGTCTTTGTCCTACTGCTTCAACGATCCTGTGAAGGTACTGGTTAACTACGGTTCGACCGTACGGTGATTTGGTAGTGCTATCCAAATACCAAGAAGGAGTGTTGTATCTTGGGAGACCAGCGTCCAGTAACCCGTTAGCACCGGTGCGGGGGACGTAATTGTCTTAAGGATATTCGCTTTAAACGTACCTCACTCCAAGTACTGTATAAGTGAATTAATTTCTTATACAGGGGATATACTGATATTCAGTATATAGTGACTGATTTAGATTCAGTCTAATTAGTGTTTAACCAAGTAAGGAAATTGAAAGGTGGTTTTTAAATTAAGGAACGTTCTCTTGAACGGAAAACCTCCTACCTGATATTTGCCGACCTGGCCAATTAGATTGTTGATATTTCAGTGATCTTGAATAGTTGTCAGATTGATTCCTGTTAAGCAGAATCCAACAGCACGGACACGATCAGATCAATATAAACACCGCATACTGATACAAGATAATTTTTTAAAAATAAACATGACAAAATGTGTCCAATAAGTAGCGTAGGAGTGTCCTTGTTACATAACTTAAAAGTATTAATATTTCCTACAGCTATGTATTGTACTCTAGCGGACCATGCGTTGTTTAACGAAGCACCTGAATCTTTAAATCATTCTCATTTAAACTCAAGATTTGAAGGGTAATTTCGAGTCCCTTCTCGCATTTTGCCCACGAAAATCACTAGTTTTGATAGCATTCTCGAGCTTGAAAACCATCAAAATATAAAAAGTAGAAATAAATAAGTACAGAGGAAAGTGATTTCTTTCCTTTTCTTTCCTTCCTTTTTTTTTTTTGGCTAAGAAAATAATCAATACAAACTAAAAAACACAAATACACTTCAACGCTAACATCAAGCTTAGCAAGCAGATGAGTCTTTGTTTGGCAACAGAGTTTCTCAAATGGGGTTTCTTTCGAGATAAAATGACAATGAGGTTTGTATCCATGCAAGCCCCAGTTTTTGAAACTCCATTCAAAGTTAGCACTCTTGCCTAGTTGCTGCAACTGCTTGCATAGGCGCCTATCACTTCAATAATATTAGACTGTGAAGCTACTCAAGCTCCTGACTGTGTGGCTATTGGTATTCTAGAGCACTCTCCAATGAGTGGACATATATGCTTAAAAAGTAATATGAATTAAGCCATTTCATTTTATAGAGGTATATATTCTTTCTGTATTACAGTTTTGGTTGGTTGGTTGGATAAAAGACTAGTTAATAATATGTAAACAATGATCATTGTTTAGGAGCTTTCAGTTCTCAAGATGGTATTTAAATCTTGAGAAAGCATGTTAGGTCTCTACTTCTCAGCCCAACTCAGTTTATACGTATTCCAGTCTCGTGTCTCTGCCAATGTAAGAGTTCCTACCTGTTTTGAAACTAATTAGGAAATATTTAGTGGTGATTTGACTGAGTTCAAACTTCACTAAATGCTTTACTTTTAAATCTTCAATGTTCAATTTCTGATGTTTCTCTAATGGATATGAAGTTCAAATCTTCAGTATGTGTAAGAGAGAATGCAAACATGAGCTTGCCATATCCCTAGTTCATTTCTTTTTTGGGCTAAATCAGTAACATGAAATGTTTCTCTAACTCCACATCATCATATAAATGATAGGTCATTAATATAAATCAGGACACATGGGCTTGGGTCCAAGGCCATGGGAACTTTTTCGTTACATAGAGACTTGGTCCACATCACATTTAGCACATTAAAACTACCATATTACTTTGTGTGTTAAACACTTACGATATAGAATTCTATAAAAAATCATGAGGTTATCATTGTTACCATCATGGTGGCTTGGTGCTCGACTCCTGAATTTTTATTGATTCAACTAATATCTATGTACCACCTTTTATTCATTAGATGCACTTTCATTGGTTTAGTCTAGTAACATTAGCATTGGTTAATCAATGAAAAAGGCCTAACTCATACCTTTTCTAATTAACCAAAGGAAATTTGACTTAAAGTGAATTACTTACATGAAGATTGATCTGATTTGACCATGAGCAATTCTAAAATGGCATAAAAGTAGTTTAAGGCTTTTAGCGTCAATTTAACGTAGATAATCACCCGCAGACCCAGGCAACCAAAGTTCATTACAGGACCTTTATTGACAAATACTAAACTAGCAAAAGTGAAATAGAACAGGTCCATATCGGGTTTAACAGAATGAGATTGAATTAACATATCTAATAGGTCAGGATGCATATAATGTTTGGTTTCTATGTTAAATAACCCTATAGTTCAAGCCAAAAGTTTTTTAGTCTTTTAGCAACTCTTTGATTATCGAGACCTCAATTATCATGAATCCATGCTCTGATACCAACTGTCACGATCGCAGATTTTATTACACAAATCCTCCACTTATCCTCAAATCAGGGGAATAATATCTTATCACATAATTGTTCGAAATTTCAGCAGCATCTCCCCAGTAATTGATCACTTGTCCAATACAATGAATATATCATCAACAGCCTACACGGTTTTACATCAATCTCATAACGTAATATATAAAGACAATCACCCATGCAATCGATAATATTTTTCGGCTTAGCATCACCTACTTAGTTTTTGAAAGAAAAAGTATATACATACCTTTGAGTCATCCAAATTCAACACTTACCCTTAGGAAAATCAACGAATCCACCCTTCGCTACATATATAATACTCCACTGACACACTAGGGCATATAAGCACATGCACAACAATATATATATATATATATATATATATATATATATATATATATATATATATATATATTATATATATATATATATATATATATATATATATATATATATATATATAAGTTTTGTATATGAGTTTACACATTTGATATTTCTAACCAACTACTACATGACAAAAGTATTAAAAAAGAAGTGATGTTCAGAACTATGATCTGTTAATGTTCATGCCAAGCCTTACCTTTATTCTGACATGAAAACATGATAAACTTAATGGAGTGAGTTCGACAACTCAGTGAGTGAAGTATAATACAATTTCATATTTTAATTAGATGATAAAGTATGTAAAATATACAAAGTTTTATAATACACATAATTAGGCATGGGTCACATGATATTTAAAAACTAAATCATATTAATTATTTTCATTTCATCATGTGGTCATAGTGTAGATATCAAACGTCAACATATATACATACATGAGTAAAAAAGAATTTTCAATAAACATATACCATTCAGGCACACCTCATGTCTGCCATAAATGGATGGATATTTATACTATTCGGGTACACCCCCTATCCGCCACGAATATGAATGATTAGTACACCGCCACATATTCTAACATGTACCCTGTCGTAACTTCGCTATCTCACTACACACACAATATAAGAATACATTATCATCAAGTATAACAATCAATAACAATCATACAAATTGTTCTATATTTAATAGTAGTAGCACACTTGATTAGGGTTATCGGTTAAATTATGTTCTCATGAGAGTTCACACACAATTTACTTATCCAATACATATTACAAATGCTTACATATACACATATTGGAAACAACACACCCCAGCACGTTCATTATAATCCACAATAAATTTTACTTAATTATATTCATGTCAATGCCTATGTATACCATTTATTCATAATAATAATTCTCCGATTTAGTTCTCTAACATTAAGTTTATATAATTAACATGCCGAATATGATAATTTATTGTAAAACTCCACTCACCTTCTATAAATGATTTCTCCGCAATTCTTTGGTTTCACTTGATCTCGACACAACAACAACTCCTAATTAAGAGATTCTATAGGTTTACAATTTAATACCCACATTAACATGTTCATGAAGTTAAAAAAAAATACTATTACTAATCTAAACTTTATGAAAAAATTCAGTCAAAGAATTACCTTAAGATGATGAATTTAGCTTCCAAAATTCTAATTTTTGAGTTGGAGAACACCCCAAGGACTTGGGATCAACCCTAGCTAACCTCATTTTCCAAATCCCTTGCTTTCCCCTCATCCGGTGGCTCCTCGCCGTGGTAGTGCGCCCTGGCCGGTGTGGCTCCCCCTTGGCTGGGCTCGGCTTGGGCTTGGCCGAGCTCAGCCAAGCCGCAAAAATAATAAAAAGCAAAAGAAAAAAAGAAAGAAAGGGAGAGGGAAAGGAAGGAAGGGAGGAGAAGGAAGAAAGAAGAGAGAGAAAGAGATTTAGACTGGAGGAGGCTCAAGGAGTGGGTTTTTTCATGAAGAAGAGAGCTTTTAGGGCTTTCATGGTGGTCTTTTTAAGAGAGAAGAAGAAGATGAATAGAAATGCGGTTTATGAGATTCAAATTCAACCTTATTTACATGTTTGCCAATCTCATTTCTCAAAGTGTCCCTTACCCAAATCAAGATTATCTTAGCCCAAGATCAAGCCCTCTCATGCTTACCTACTTCCTCCACTATCTCAAAGTTATATACACATATAAAAATATTTAATACCCTTATACTAGTATAGATTGGTTGTATTTCAGTTATATATATGTATATATCCCCCTTTAAAATGGTGTATTAACAACTATCATTAATAAATCATTACTCTAATTAGTCCATTTAGGATTAATACTTCAGTTATTTGTTAATTAGAGATAATCAGTGCAACACCCTGATTATTAAATCACCGTAACACCCTGATGATTAAATTAACATGATTTATTTAAAATTTAACTCTTAGTTTAAAGGAGTATACAATTTTAGTAGGGGTGAGAATGAAATCAAGTATTTTGTATAAGTGTATAGACTTGTATATGTAAATGGAATATGTGTATATATATAAGTGATATACAAAATATCATCATATCATATATAAATGAAAGAATTTAAAATAGAAAGAGAGTTAGTTGAGGGAGTAGGTGTGCATGAGAGGGGATGATGAAGGGTTGGGAGTTACCTTGGATTATGAGATTACATATGACAAGAGAAGAAAAGAGAGAGATAAATTGATTTGGTAATAGGTATTACGATAGGGGGTTGTGCTAATTAAGAGATGAAAATTTTCATATCTCTTTTCTCATCTTCATCATTCCTAATATCAAACCCTAGATCTACTCTCCCTTTCTCAATCTCTCATTCTATCTCTTCCTATTTTCCCCTCTACCCCAACCTTCTCTCCCACTCTCTGAAACAAGGGCGTGCATGCCCTAGGGCACGCGCGCGCGGTCGGGCGGCGCGCGAGGCCGGGAGGGTAGCCGACGTGGAGGAGGTGTAAAAGCCCAATTTTTGTTACGTTATACATCCTCTTTCCCCATGGTAAGTAGATCAAAATCTTAACTTGTATCTCTCTTTAGGCTCTTCTAATTCTTCCCTTCTCTTTTCATGATGATGGCCGACCATGATACCGATAGAAAGAGGGAGACACGACCATGTCGAAGAGAAGAAAATCTAGGTGAGGGAGATTCCATCTTGATTCAAACCTTATTTCAATTTTCTCATTTTTCAGAAAAATCCTCATGATATATAGTGATTAACTTCTGTCAATTAAAGGAGACTTCGATCTACTTTTCCCCTATATTTTTCTTGCAAATTCTGGACAAAACAATCACTTTTGGTGAAATAGCGGATCTTCCCTATAGATACAGAAATCTGTTGAACAGAATAACATGAAAGATTAGGCTCTGTTCATCAGTGTGTTAGGGTTAAATAGTACCTTATAATATACCATTAGAAAGACAATCGAGTCTACTTTCCAACGGTCATATCATGTCTTTATCGGATACCTGTACCTTAAGTTACGACTGAAAGATTACATGTTGGTCGAAACTGTCCTGCTGTAGAACTCACTCACAACTGATGAGTTTCTGAAGATCTGAAGCAATTTAGTTAGATAAAACTTATCATGTAATATATCAATGGAAAGATAGTGGAGTCTAGTTTCTATCAGATATTTCTTTATTCTATTTCAATATGTCTAATGAAAGTTATTATAAAAATATTGTATGTTGGTGGAAATTATCGTGTTGTAGAACTCATTCACAGCTAATGAGTTTCTTAATATTTAGAGCAGTTTAATTAAATAAAACTTATCATATGATATATCAATGGAAAGGTAGTGGAGTCTAATTTCTAATAAATCCTTCCTTATTTCATTCAATATGTAGAATGAAAGTTATTATAAAGATACCATTGGTTGTCCGGAAAGACTGAGCCATAAAAATATATTAAGTAATAAGTTCATGACTAATGACCATTGCTAAATCAAACTAATTATGGAATGTGATATATTATTTAAGATATATATAGATCATAAGACTCCCCCTTTCAGTGGTTTATGTCGCATTCCGTTTAGATGTATATGATAGAGGATTTGTCGAAACAGTACGAGTAAATTGAGGGATGTTTGTCAGAGTTGAATAGTGCTTGTATAAAGAGTGATTCTTGTTGATATAAAAGCCCCACAAACTCTTAATGTGTAGGAATTGACCTTCAAGTTCATTAATTACAAAGCTAAATTATGCCCTTTTATATAAAGGAGATTTTGAGAATACAGAAGTCTCTCAATTAAATCTAAGCCCTCTTTCATTAAAATTTTGTATATAAAGAAGATGAGATTGTATTCCTAATGTCTACACCTCTAATACCTTGGTTGATACTCTATGAAAGTTTAAGAGGTAGAAGAGCTGATAAAATCTCATGCTCTTGTAACAAAAGATTTAATTGAGTTATATCCGAAAGTTTGCAATTAGCAAAATATAAGTCATGGAAGCCTCAAAGGATATCTTGACCCTGCAAGGAAGAGAAAGTACGTTGGGACTCTTCCAACGCTTGTTTTGACTATTCATTTTAATTAAACAAGCTTCTCTTTCTTTCCAAGTTACCAAATTGCTAGGGGAACTCTATTAAGTAACATGAGCAACCACGAATACAATAAGAGTATGGTTTAATACATAACTCAAGTGTAGTCTAATTCTTATGTACTTACTTTGACATCTATTTGATACGGAAATTATTTGGGTATGCCATATCATTCTGTAAATTCACAGCATCCCCCAATTCCTTTTATCATCTGTACTTGAACCTTCTAGGTCCTTTGGACTATACTGCAGTAGTGTTATATGCATCATATGTACTAGGAGGCGAAATACTCAAGTGACTCCTATAACATCACTATTTTACCTCCTAAATTAGGACTTGTGTATTTAAATTCAGAAATAGTACAGGTTAAAATGTGAGTATAGTAGGTGAAGCTTGAACATGTAATTACAACTATAGGAAAACTTCCATATTGAAATGATTCAATGGCTATTCAATGAGTGGGGAAGATCTGAATTGTACATAGAGTAGTTGAGAAATTTGTCAAAGACTGTTAGGTCAGGTCATAAGCGAGTAACCCATGTTTATCATTATTAAAGATCTTTTATGCATAATTGACAAATTCTAGTAAGTTTCGGTTATGTCTCTTCCTATTATCATCATTCAGCTTTGTCACAAATAATTGCACTACAAGTTGATGAAGTCTTTCTAATATCTCTCACTTTAATTCCGCATACTGCATTAGACTGAGTTATCATATCGCAAAGAAATAAGATGGTTTTTACAGACAAGATAGAAAGATTTTGTGATGGTTCATTTAATGAATAATTAAGTTAGCTCTATGAACGATTGAAGGCCGTAAGATACAGATTTGGGTTTAGAAACCAAGTATTTATTTGTGACTATGAATACAACCATTAGGAATTAAGAAAGATAAGACAAGACTACATTCGGTAGCAAACCGCATATGAGTTAATTTTGTATATGCTAACTTAATTAAATACCCTCATACTCTGACTTCGAATATCTAAGTCTTTTTTCAATTTACATATGAAGAGGGGCTAATTAATTAAGTGCAAGAATAAGAAGAAGATATGATGGTATAGTTAGTAAAAACTATACCAGTGTATAAGCAAAATTTAAAGCCCAAAATGTGCTAACTGAAAGTGACTATGGTCAAGTAGATTAATCAACTCTACCAGTTAAATAATAGGATGTATGAAGGGTGGAATATGGCTAACTATAAGACTTACTAGTACAAATTAAGAATATATGTATTAAAAGTGTAATCAATGGTTTAGACAAAACATTGAACGGTTAACTTTGATAATATTCTGTGTGTAAAATGATTGTTGCATATGAATGATACTGAAGCATGGATGTGATTAGGTGGGACATGATGTATACAGTTATACATGCTCATACACATACACCTCTATTTTAGATACGCAGTTGTTGATAATATGAATGAGAACTCAATTTATATGAATGAGATACGTAGATCACTTTACTATTGACTTACAACATGTGTGAATGTATAACTAGTGAAACATATACGCCTTATTGATAATAGAATTACTAAACAGGAAGGTGAACTGTAACTCATATTTACGTATATATATACAGTGAATTATATACATTCTCCCGTATTCTACAAGTAATAAGCTGAGAATCAAAGTATAATAAATGAATTGTTGTAATATGACGAATTGAATTTTATCTGGATGTATGTATACACATGTAATGAACCACATGAAATCTTCGGTAATGAAGTTGATGAGCTAGAAAGTAAACCATAGTATTTAATTGATATTCATATCCTTACTATATTGGTTGCTATTAGCGTGTAAATATAATATGTCGTTTGCAGTCATGTTCATTGAGGAAGGGGCCGGGCGAGAGCCGGTAGGAGGGGGAAGACTGTATTATTACATTATCTACGTACATATATATAGGAGGAAGGGGCCGGGCGGGAGCCGTAGGAAGGGAAGACGGTATTATTATTATATGATATTTATATATACACACACGTGTGGTGTGTGTGTGTGTGTGTGTATGAGAAAGGGGCCGGGCGGGAGCTGGTAGGAGGAGGAAGACGGTGTTATTGTGTTATATCTCTTTATAGAAGGAGGAAGGGGCCGAGCGGGAGCCGGCAGGAGGGGGAGACGGAGAATTTCACACTTCACGTGTGAATTGCATATGCATATAATACATATCTCATTAAACATGACATGTGAATGTTGTGAAGTGTAATGTGATATTGTGGTATGTGGAGCGTGATAATATTTCAAAATATAATAGCATGTTTTGTGATGCATGTATTATTTGAATGCATAAACTTTATATAAGATAGTGAGAGCGTGATTGGCGCGCCCGTGCATGATATATGAATTACGTATGTAATACATACTATGAATAAAGAAGAAGAGTTTGATAATAAACTATAATTGTCGGGCTAATATTTTACTGAACTTATAAACCTTGTAACATGTGGCATAGAATACAGGGAATGTCATAAGAAATCAATGACTAAAGAGTCAGACCGTCCCCGAAGATTATGGAGCAAAATTGTTTCATCATATGTTATTGATTTTTTTCCTATTTCTCTTATTCATCCAGATCTGCTATATTACTCGAAAAATCATGCTTATTATTGATTATATTCACCATTCTCTGATTGTCCTCTATCTCTCCTCACTGAGCTGTTGAGCTCACCCCCCTCCCCCCACAGATTATTATGTTTTCAGGTCATGGTGAGTCGAATACCCAATTTAAGATTTCAAGCGCCTTGTTGGAAATCCTGTTATATAGAGAAGTTTTAGAGTTATAATTTGCGTGATTATAAAGTTTCATATTGTATATGTTTACAATCTGATTGATGTTATCATAGAATAAGTTAGATAGCCTTGATCTTGATGAGTTGGATTTATAAATAAATTGGTGTTATGTTCTGGATACCGAGAAGAGTATTTTCAAGCATATGTTCTTTTGTTTCCATATAAGTAGGCGATGTCAAGCTGAAATTGTTAGAAGGAGTATAAATAGGCCGTTGTAAGCTGAAATATTATTACGATTGTATGGGCAATTATTGACTTCGATTTACATGTTTGTTGAGGATTGAGAATAAGTAGGCTGATGTTGGCCTGGCCGAAATTATTGTGCATTGAAATATATATTTGGACATATTAATATTTGCAAAGGAGATGTTGCTGAAATTTTCAAGAATACTCGAGATGAGTAATCTGTTGATCAATATAAATGTTTATGTAAATGAGATCATTAGAATCTGGGACCGTCACAATCAGGTTTAGGAAAATATGAGTGTTACAAAGTAGGTTGTGGTCACTCTCTTTTTGTCTAGCACTACATGGGGTGTACTTTGCTTTCATATCTTCTCAATTTTTGTCCCTCATATCTTGAGCTGACTCCTTACACAGCAAGTGGGTTGTACCTTGTTGCAACTTGCAGCCAAGTAACTTTTCTAATTTGACTGTGTCTCATTAGCTGTCTTCAGCTGCTTGTCAGTTCCTATACTGTCACACCCTCTGTCAGCTACTATGAAAAACATCTAGAGAGGGGTGAATATGTGTTATACTAATCAAATACACTTTTAAAAAACTAGTTAAGATGTATGATGCAAGTGATCACTCAAAATAAGAAATTGAAGCCGAATTCCTGGTGAAGGCCTCTAGAACTTCTCCTTTTGATCCTCTAGATGATGAGTTGAGGTGCTTAATTGCTTCCTTGTTGATATGAGTATAGACCGAAAATGTAAGAAGATGAAATGAATGCAATATGGAAATAAGACAAATAGTATCATAAGTATAGGAATGCAAAGCAATAAAGAGCAAAAAGAAATCAATCACAAACACAAGAAATTTGTTTCGAGGTTCGAGCCACTACTTTATGTCCCTGCCTTCACTACTATAAAGGATTTCTACTATATTCACAAAGGGAACTTCCACACATGAACCTTACACCCAAGGGATTACAGTTGGTTTACATAAGATCAGAGTACCCAACTCCAGAAATACTATCCTCCACACAAGAGAAACCACAACTCTATGGAATACGAGTCACTTGATGATCGAGGAAGACCACAAATACTCTCTTACAACTTCTTATAGAGTGGTGAATTTAGGCTCAAGAAGTAAAGTGAGAGAAAAATTCAGTAGTAAAAATTTAGAAAACTTGAAAACCAAATGAAAATTTTACAATAGAAAGAACTTTGAAAATGGAAATCAATGAAACACTTCTTCTCTTGAAAACACTTGAAACTTGGATATTTTTCTTGTAGAAAATCAAAGACCAATCACCTCTATTTATAGGCAAAGGATAAATACCATTCATAAGTGATACTAGGTCATTAGGAGTGAGTTTAACCACTTGGAAATAAGAAATAGCCGTTGGAAACTATAAAAAACAAAACAGATTCAAAATAGAGCCATTGGTGCCAGTCTAGACAACTGCTGGTCGACCGGCATGCCACTTGCAAATAGTCATTGGCTCCGATCGATCGCCCGGTCGATCGTAGGGCAAAATAAAAAGAGATTTGAACAGCCGGTCGACCGGCACAAACCGAGAGCAAGTGACATACAGTCGGTCGACTGGTCAGTCGACCGCAGGGGTTGACGGTCGACCGACCCGGTCAACCAATAAACGTGCACAGCGTGCATGCCTATGGCCACAAGGCCCGATCGACCGGCCGGTCGACCGTTTTGGCTTGAAACAGTTACGGTCGACCGGCCGGTCGACCGTTATGGCCTGAAATAGCTTTAAAACAGATTTTTGAACTTGAAAATATTTTTAAAATATTTTGCATTGGTTTGAAGGTTATATAGCATATTATAGGAGATTAAATACATGTTCTAAAGTTGATATAAAAATTTAAAAAATTATGAAACATGTATATAAACAAACATGCAACAAAACCAATATTACCCAAAGCTTGTATTTTTGAAAATTATATTTTTGTGTGTGTAATTTTTTGAGCATATCTATTATATCCTTATTCTTTAACATACTAAAATCTTATAAGGGTCTAGGTGACTACAAGATCTTCAATTCGGGTTTTCCATTTGCATCGTTGAGTTGAATTCTTGATCCCGTATTTGAGTCATCTTGAGTCAACACCATCTTCCTTTAGGGGAAGAAACTTCTTGAATCCTTAGAACCCTAAAATAATCTTAAACACTTAAAGTTGATTAGTACAAATAGCTATATATGTTTTGTGATCATCAAAACTCTAAAACCGGGTGATTGTAACCTTGGGCCAACAATCTCCCCCTTTTTGATGATGACAAAACATATGAGTTATTTAAACAAAAAGGTGAAAGGAGCTTGAAAAGGCTCCTCCTCAAATCATGTTATCTATCAAGCATAAGAAAAGAATATGTTCTTTACAAATAAAGTAAACGTTACAAATTATAACAAAAACAAATTAAAAAGTATGCATGAAAAAGAAATAATAACTCAAAAGTATTTCTCCCCTTTTTGTCATACATCAAAAAGGGTTAAGTCAAAAATTCTCATGAATCCATAATACAAATATTTAATTAACCACAAATAAATGAAAATCTATTATAATCTAGTGGTTAATAAAAATATCCGCAAGTTAAAAATTGGTGGAAACATAATCAATTTCAATATCACCTTTCTCATAGTGATCTCTAAGAAAGTATTATCGAATGTCAATGTACTCTGTCTTACTATGTTGATTTGCATTTTTAATCATATGAATAATACTAGTATTATCACAAAATATTTTAATATGGTCACGATGCAAATCATAGTCAAGGAGAGTATATTTCATCCAAAAGACTTGAGCATAATAAGTCCCGACTGCAACATACTCCGCCTCAGCGGTTGAGATGGCTACAGAATTTTGCTTCTTGGAAGACCATGAAACAAGGCAATTTCTTAGAAATTGACAGGTTTCACTAGTACTCTTCCTATCTACTCTACAGCCCTCATAGTCAGCATCCGAAAAACTTCTCATGGAAAATTGTCCGGTCTTCGGATACCACAAACCCATTCCAATGGTGCCCTTAAGATATCTAATAATGCATTTTATCGCAATCAAATGAGACTCTTTAAGCGACGATTGAAATCTAGCACATAGACAAACACTAAACATAATATCTGGCCTATTGGCCGTTAAATATAATAAACTATGAATTATGCTACGACAGAGTTTAATGTCTACATTATATCTTGTTCATCCTTATCAAGTTTTGTTATGGTAGTCATGGGAGTTTTGCTTGTCTTAGCCCCTTCAAGCCCAAATTTCTTGATGAGTTCCTTCATGTATTTGGCTTGATTATAAAAATCCCATCACTCCTTTGCTTGATTTGGAGTCCAAGAAAGTAGTTAAGTTTGTCCATCATAGACATCTCAAATTCCTTCTTCATACATAGTTCAAAATCTTTGCAAAGTTTTTCATTAGTAGAACCAAATATAATATCATCAACATATATTTGAACAATAAGAATATCAATTTTAATATGTTTAGTAAATAAAGTGGTGCCTATTGTTCCTTTAGCAAAACTATTAGAAATAAGAAATGATGAAAGTCTTTCATACCAAGCTCTAGGAGCTTATTTTAAACCATATAAATCTTTGTCTAGTTTGAAAACAAAATCCAGATGTGTAGGATCAACAAACCTAGGGGGTTGTTCAACATACACCTCCTCTTCAATAAACCCATTTAAAAATGTACTTTTAACATCCATTTGAAAAAGTTTGAAATCTTTGTAAGAAGCAAAAACAAGTGTTATCCGTATGGCTTCAAGTAATGCTACGGGTGCAAAGATTTTCTCAAAATCGATCCCTTCGATTTGGGTGTAACTTTGGGCCACTAACCTAGCTTTATTCCTAACAACATTGCCCGACTCATCCAACTTGTTCCTAAAAATTCATTTAGTGTCAATTGTCTGTCTATCATAGGGTCTAGGGACAAGATGCCAAACTTGGTTGCGCTCAAATTGATTGAGCTCCTCTTGCATGGAAAGCAACCAATATGAGTCGCTCTTGGCTTCGAGGATGTTTTTTGGTTCAAAATGAAAAATAAAAGTATAATGGACACAAAGATTATGGAGCTTGGAACGAATAGTTACCCCTTTGATACATAACCTATAATGAGATCCTTGGGATGATATAGAGTGAATCTCTAATCCTTTGAAATTGATTGTGGTGGCTCCACTTTAACTTCTTGAACTTCACTTTGCACATCAATCTTTGGCTTGTCTTCTTGTATATGTGAATCCTTCAAGGTTATCCTCTCCATGTCTTAACCTAAGGAATCTATTTTTACAACATTCTCAACAAAAATATTAGATTTCTCAAACTTTACATATATAGATTCTTCAATAGTCATTGTAGATTTATTGAAGACTCTATAGCCTTCACTAGTGTTGAGTAACCAACAAAATAGCTTCAAAAGATTTTGTATCAAACTTATCTAAATTATCTTTAATATTTAAAACAAAACATTTACAACCAAAAACTTTAAAATAATAAACATTTGGTTTTCTTGAATAGTAAATTTCGAAAGAAGTTTTAGAAGTATTTTTACAAAAGAAAACCCTATTTGATATGTAATAAGATGTGTTTACGCCCTTGGCCCATAGGTATTGAGAGAGACCGTATTCATTTATCATAGTCCTAACCATTTCTTATAGCGTTCAATTTTCCTCTCAACTACTCCATTTTGTTGTGGAGTTCTAGGACAAGATAATTCATGTTTAATTCCATGTTCCTCGCAATAAGGGATAAAGGACTGGCTATTGAATTCACCACCTCTATCACTCTTAATTCATAGAATTGAAGAATCTTTTTCCTTTTCAATTCTTTTCCTAAACATTTGAAAATGTGAAAAGGCTTGACTTTTATGTTCTAAAAAAAAACCCAAATAAAACGAGAAAAATCATCAACCAATACAAAAAGCAAAATGGTTCCCGCTTAGACTTTTGGTTTTAGTAGGATCAAACAAATCTATATGAATTAACTCCAAGGGTCGTGATGTCGTGATATCCTTGATGGATTTGAAAGAGGACTTGGTTTGTTTCCCAAGTTGGCACGTATTGCAAATGCGGTCCTTTTCAAATTTTAAATAAGGAATACCTTTCATCGCTTCCTTGTTGGTTATTCTAGATAGATGGTCAAAAGAAATATGGTATAGTCTCCTATGCTACAACCAAGAGTCATCATTGAAGGCATTCAAACATGTGGCATTGTGTTGCTTATTAGACATATCAATCAATATACATTATTTTCACGAAATCTGAAAAGTATACATGCATTAGTTTGTCTATCAAATACATTACAAACTAAGTCATCAAAAATCACATTAAAATCTTTATCACAAAGTTGACTAACACTCAAGAGATTATACTTGAGGCCATCAATTAAAGCAACATTCTCAAATATAGGAGATGAACTAAGTTTAATGTTACCTATACCAATAATCTTTTCTTTGAAATCATCTCCGAAGGTGACGGTGCCACCTTCATGGTATCTTGATAGGGTTGCAAAGTTGTTAATATCCCATGTCATATGCCTTGAGCAACCACTATCAAGATATCACCGCTCCCTATGTCTTTGAGCTTTGAAGTGTACCTACATCATGTAACCCAATTATTGACTTTGGTACCAAAATTTTCTTGGGTCCTTTAATGTTAGCATTACGAACCCAAACATGATTATTTGAGGCATTTATTCTATCAAAACAAAATTTAGCCAAGTGACCTTTCGGCCACAATAAGTGCATGCATAAATTTTATCATACATGAATGCATGATGAGTATGAGGAGTGCGAATGTTTTGTTTGTGAACATGTTGGCATGATGAGAGTGCAAGTGTTGAGACTTGTGAGCATGGGTGTGTGTCGCATAAGTTTGTTCCTTTGGGATATATTTCTTAGGAAACATAGCTTCCAATCTAGATTTGTCAAATTCATATTTCATTAAAACTTCTCCTAAAGAGTTAATTTTATTCTTTAGCATAGAAATTTCATCTTTATCTATTTGTAAAAATTTAGCTTTATAAGAAATCTTATAAGCATCAAAATCTTTTTGAGTAGAAGTGAGAATTAACAACAAATCATCTTTTTTTTTTGTGAGTATGAAAACTTTGTGGTTAAGAGTTTTATTTTCCTTTTTCATTTTTAAATATTTCTTTTTAAGAAAATCAGCTAATTCTTTAAAAGCTTCTCCTAATTCATCCATAGATAGTTCACAATCGTCAATAGATATTTCAGGGGTTACCTTATTTGTGTTATCATTTGCCATGAAATGCATGTGGGCCGTGCCAACTTCTTCGTCGGATTCACTCTCCGAATCCCATGTAGCCTTCAAAGCCTTCTTCTTGTATGGCTTTTTGGAGGTAGAGGGTTTGCTCTTATTTTTCGGATGCTCCGCAACGATGTGCCCCGGCTTCCGGCAATTGAAACAAATGATCTTCTTTTCTTCATTTCCTTGCCATCTTCTTCTATTTTAAAATTTTACTTTGTTGTATATTCTCCGAACATTCTTCACAAGAAGAGAGAGATCTTCATCATCCTCTTCTTCATCATCTTCGTCGGAGTAGGTGGAAGAGCTTTTAAAAGCGATTGCTTTCTTCTTTAGAGGAGCCATCTCTTCTCTAGCCTTCTTTTCATCTCATGGGTCTTAAGGTTCCCAATAAGACCAATGAGCTTTATTTTCTCGTTGTCGTTGGCTCCTTCAAGGTTGTACCTTTGACTTCCCAAGATGGTGGGAGTGCACGAATGATCTTCCTCACTTTCTGATCGTTGTCAATGTTGTCACCTAAAGAAGCAAGACCGTTAGTTATTTTGTAAATTTTGTAACCATATCATCAATGGACTCATTTTCTTGCATGGTAAAATTTTCATATTAGAAATGTAAGAGGTCAATTTTGGTCATGTTTACTTGTGATGTTCCCTATTGAGTGACTAAAAGGTGAGTCCAAATCTCATATGCAGATTTGTAGTGTATGACTCTAACAATGTCATCATCATTAAGAGCTTGAAGTAAGGCATAGTGTGCCCTAGCATTAGCGTCAAACTCTTTCGTAGCAATATCAGACTAAGTATCCTCATCGCCAAGGGGTGCGCTAAAGGGTTTAGTCACCGCCTTTGCAACCCGACTTCTTAAGGATTATAAAAATACGATCATCTTAACCTTCTATATGAAAAAGTTAAGGCCATTAAACTTGGGTGGGTTAATACCTTCGGCCATCTTTACTAAAGTGTATGAGGATGAAATATGAAAAAGATGATTAGCAATTAAGGATCTCTCTAAGGCTGTTAAACTAAGAAACTAGAGATCAAACCTCTGATACCAATTGAAAAACACCTAGAGGGGGGTGAATAGGTATTATGCTAATCAAATGCACTTTTAAAAACGAGTTAAGATGTATGATGCAAGTGGTCACTCAAAACCAGAAATTGAAGCCGAATTTCCAGTGAAGGGCTCTAGAACTTCTCCTCTTTGATTTGTAGGATCGTTGAGATAAGGACTAATTGCGGAATTATCTCTGTTGGCAACAATGATCTAAAATACAACACAAGTCAATACAAACACTAGACAAGAAGGATTAATCGTTAGGCAAATAAATAACTTGCAAGTAAAGGAAAACAAATCTCAGAAATTGACAAACGCAAACAAAGAGATTTATCCTGGTTCGGTCCTTGTGACCTACATCCAGTCCCCAAGCCACCCGCTTGAGATTTTCCTTTAACCTTGATCTTGCCACCCAAAATCAATACAACATGTACACCACTTGTCGAATCCCCTTCGCCAAATGTGTACACCTTCTCTTCCACCAAGAGAACACCTTTTACCTTTGTACAACTGCCTCTTCAACCAAGAGGCCTCCCGTGTACAATGGTCACCTTGTACAACTTGCCTCTTCAACCAAGAAGCCTCCCGTGTACAATGAACACTTTGAGAATTACAATATTTTTCCTATAGCCTTGGACAAGAATGTGTATGTGGACAAGGTACAGTATAGGAAACAAAAACTTCAGAAGACTTCACAATAGGAATTGGCTTTTGGTGAAGACTGAAGTTAGAAAATAGTTTTTCAGATTTGCAGATTTTGCTTTTTGGAAAACTGAGAAAAACTCTTGGTAAATCTTAACTTTGGCCTTTGCAATAACTTCCCTATTTATAGCTGAAGATTAGGGTTAGTTAGGGAGTTAATAGGTGCAATTTGAATCAAAGGAACGTTGAAAACAGTTGCACAAAAGACCAGATAATGAAAACTGTCCAACAGTCAGAACTGCCTATTAGTCGATTTGCCCATGGAGTTAGTCGACTAACCTAGGCAAAATTCCTTCTATTAGTCGACTAGGTTTAGCTATTAGTCGACTAGGTCAGTGGCCGTTGGAAGAACAGTTTCAGAATAACTACTTCAAGTCGACTGCAACTAACAACTTAGTCGACTTGACAAGGGATTAGTCGACTAGGGGATTTCTATAAGTCGACTAGAAAAATGAATTAGTCGACTTGGTTTACTGTCGGTCGACTAATTGATCAAACAGAGAGTTGGGTCAATTTCTGGACACAGGATTAGTCGACTTGGGTTTCTGGTTAGTCGACTACATCAAGGATTAGTCGACTTGACTTATGTATAAGTCGACTAATGGACCAAAGAAGTGTTGGTTTGTGTCAAGCTTTTACATTCTATTCCACATATACAACCCACACTCTATCAACTCTTCTTGGCACATCTTGATCATGTCGGACTCTTGATTCGTCATGTGTTAGAGCTCCAAATGAATTTGATCTTCATGAACGTCTTCATCGAAATAGGTTCCAACATGATTCCTCTAGACGATGATTTGAGGTGCTTAATTGCTTCCTTGTTGATATGAGTATAGACCGAAAATACAAGATAATGAAATGAATGCAATATGAAAACAAGACAAATAGTATCACAAGTATAGGAATATAAAGCAATAAAGAGCAAAGAGAAATTAATCGCAAACACGAGAGAATTTATTTCGAGGTTCGAGGCACTGCTCTACGTTCCCGCCTTCACCACTATGAAGGATTTCCACTATATTCACAAAGGGAACATCCACACAGGAACCTTACACCCAAGGGATTACAATTGGTCTACACAAGACCAGAGTACCCAACTCCAACAATACTATCCTCCACACAAGAGGAACCACAACTCAATAGAATACTAGTCACTTTGTGATCTAGGAAGACCACAAACACTCTCTTACAACTTCTTATAGAGTGGAGTATGATTTTAGGCTCAAGAAGTAAAGTGAGAGAAAAATTTTAGTAGTAAAGATTTAGAAGACTTGAAAACTAACTGAAAAATTTTGCAATAGAAAGAACTTTAGAAATGGAAAGCAATGAAAGACTTCTTCTCTTCAAAACACTTAAAACTTGGATATTTTTCTTGTAGAAAATCAAAGACCCATGAACTCTATTTATAGGCAAAGGATTAATACCATTCATAAGTGATACTAGGTCATTATGGGTGAGTTTAACCACTTGGAAATAAGAAATAGCCTTTGAAACCCATAAAAAACAAAACAGATCTAAAATAGAGCCGTTGGTGCCAGTCTGGACAACTGCCGGTCGACGGCACGCCACTTGGCAAATAGTCGTTGGCTCCGATCAACCGCCCGGTCGACCGTAGGGCAAAATAAAAAGAGATTTTTGAACTGCCCATCGACCGGCACACACCGAGAGCAAGTGACATACAGTCGGTCGACCGCAGGGTTGACGGTCGACCGACCCGGTCAACCAATAAATGTGCACATCGTGCATGCCTATGGCCACTAAGCCCGTTCGACCGGCCGGTCGACCGTTTTGGCCTGAATCAGTTACGGTCGACCGGCCGGTCGACCGTTATGGCCTGAAATAGCTTTAAAACAAATTTTTGAACTTGGATATATTTTTAAAATATTTTGCATTGGTTTGAAGTTTATGTAGCATAGTACAGGAGATAAAATACATGTTCTTAAGTTGATATAAAAATTTGAAAAATTATGAAACATGTATATTAACCAAACATGCAACAAAACCAATATTACCCAAAGCTTGTATTTTCGAAAAGTGTATTTTTATGTGTGTAATTTCTTGAGCACATCTATGATATCCGTACTCTTTAACATACTAAAATCTTATAAGGGTCTAGGTGACTACAAGATCTTTCAATTCGGGCTTTTCCATTTGCATCGTTGAGTTGAATTATTGATCCCGTATTTGAGTCATTTTGACTCAACACCACCTTCTTTTAGGGGAAGAAACTTCTTGAATCCTTAGAACCCTGAAATAATCTTAAATACTTAAACTTGATTAGTACAAATAACTATATATGTTTTGTGATTATCAAAACTCTAAAACCGGATGATTGTAACCTTGGGCCAATATATTGTACAGTAACTTTTGGGTATATATTGTGGGCCAATCTCTCCTTCATCCTGTAGCCATCCTTTCTTCTTTTATGAATACCCCCAGCAGCAACATTTAATGCATATATTTGGTCAGCACAAGATCTCTTCTCTGGCCACATTTAATGCCACAACATGCAGAGGTTGCTTCTCTCTAAAGGCTGGATCTTTTTCTTTATTGCCTGAGTACTTAAATAAGATCATGTCCATTCATTGAACAAGAACAAGAGTCAAGAAGAAAAATATTGAGCAACAAAAACAAAATCAAGTTTCAAGCTAAAATTTTTGCATCCTTAAAGAAAAGTTCTAAAAAGTTGTCAAGCCATTCATTGTTCATTCAATCTCTGCGGCCACCTCTCTTCAAGAAGAAGTGTCAAGCATTCATTTCAAGAGACATTTCACGCTTCAATTCCATCTTTATTTATTAGAGAATCTTGGTTTCTTTTTCTCTAATCATTTTGATTCTCTAAATTGCTCAATATTTATTAGTGCAAATTTATTGATGATAGTACATAGACCTATTTTGATTACATAGAGTCTCCAAGTAAATCTTCTATTTTGAATTAATCATTGTGCTTATATTGATTCTCATTATTGTGTTAGAGAACAAACTCTATTGTAATTCTTATTGTATTGTGCCTCAAGGAAGAGGTGTTGTGAAAATCTAAGATCGGGTAGTATCCATGTGATTAGTAAATCCAAGCTCAAGGTTGAGTATTGGTGGTTGTAATTCTTACTTGGGGAAGAAACTTTATAGTGGATTTGCAAATCCTAGATAGGAGATCTCTAGGTGGTAGATATAAGAAAGTTTTCCGAATCACTCGAAGATCAGAAAGATATCTAGCGTTTGCATACCCAAGTAAAGGTGACGTGATTCTTTGGGAATAAATAAATCCAAATCAACTGATCCACATAAATAGTGAAATATGTGTTTGACACCATTTCAGTGTCTTCCAGTTGAGGCAGAGCTATATCTTGCTGATAAATTGACTGAAAATTCAATGTCTAACCATGTACAATTTACAATATATGTGAGAGCATCAATTGTACTAAGATATAGTACTCGAGACCAAAAAGTTCTTCACCCTCTTCAGGATAACGAAAATGATCTTTATCTTTTTTCACATCAAGTGATCGTACAACCATCGGAGATATTAATGGATGAGCTTTATCCATATAAAAATGCTTCAAGATTCTTTTGTGTACGTTTTTCGATGAAGGAAAATTTCTTCTCGAAAGTGCTCAATATTTAGTCCAAAGCAAAAATTTATTTTTCCAAGATCTTTCATTTCAAACTCTTTTTTTAAAGAAATAGTCTTTGTGAGCTCTTCAGGAGTCCCTATAAGGTTCATGTCATCAACATATACTGCGACTATGAAAAAATTAATTTTTGATTTTATTATGAATATACATAGACAGATGAGATTATTCACATATTTCTCTTTTATAAAAATTCACTAAGACAATTGTATCACATGCATCCTAATTGTTTTAATCCATGTAAGAATCGTTGCAGCTTAATTAAGTATAGATTACTGAATTTTGAACTATGTACTTTGGGAATCTTGAATCCTTCTGAGATCTTCATATATGTCATTATCTAATGACCCATACAAATATGTCATAACTATATCCATAAGACGCATGCATAGTCCTTCTGAGACTACCAAAGTGATCATATAGCGAAAGCAGTAGCATTCATTATAGGAAAGTATGTTTCTCCATAATCAATTTCAGGTCTCTGCAGGAAACCTTATGCTAAGAGTCAAGCTTTGTATCTTACAATATTATTATTTTCATTAGTTTTTTGAATAAATACCCATTTGTATCTTACAGGCTTTATATTCTTAGGCATTTGGATTACAAGTCCAAATACTTTACATTTTGTAAAAATGTCTAATTCTACCTATATTGTTTTTTTTCCTATTTTGGTTAATCATGTCTGCATCGACACTCTTCGATGGTTTGTGGTTCAGATCCTCATCACTTCTGGTGATTTCAAATGCTACTATGAAGTCAAATATATCATCAACAATAATGTTATTTCTATCCCTTATATCTTCAGTTGATATATAATTGATTGATATCTCTTTATTTTCAAGTATGGGCCTGTTTGTTTCGCCGCAAAACGTCGGAAGTCGTAAGTCGTAAAATGAGAATGAAAAAAGTGAACTGTAGCAGAGAAAATATATTGTGTTTTACAGTATTTTGTTGGTAAAGTGAAATTGTAAATGAAAAAGTATATTGTGTTTTACGGTGTTTGGTTGGTAAAGTGAAAGTGTGAATGAGAAAGTATATGTGTTTTACGGTGTTTGGTTGATAACTTAAAAGTGTAAGTGAAAAAGTTGGCCACAAAATTAATTGTAACAGTGATTTAAATATTATAAATACTATTAAATTAAATATACTATTGAAAATTAAATTGTACTAATAAATTTGAGACAAAATATTAATATTTTAATTATAACAATAATATTAATAAAATATTAGTAAATTAGTAAACTATTACTAAAATATTAACTAAATAAATAATTATAAAATTTTAAGAAAATATAAAGAACATTAATAAAATTTTAAGGATACTAATAAAATATAAATATTAAAAGATCTTAAGAAAATTAATAAAATATATTTATAATATTAAAATATTATAAAATACTTAAGATTATTAAAATATTAAATTTTATTATTATAATATTGTAATATCATAAAAATATAAAATAAACAAAGTAAAATATAATTATAAATTTAATAATAAAAAATTATTACAATATTAACATAATAAAATATTCATATAATTTTAAAGTATATTATAATATTAATAAAGTAATTATTTATATTAAAAAATAAATAAATTAAATATATAATAATTTTATAGTAAAGCATATTATTGTTATATTAATAAAATATTAAATTTAAATAAAATATTAAGAAAATTAGTGTAAATATTAATAAAATAATAAAGTATTAAATAACAATATTAAATTAAAATAATTAAATATTAAATATTAAAACAATATTAAAAATAATCAAAAACTAAAAATACAAATATAAAATAATTAGATAAGAAATTAAACACTATTAAAAATATTAAAAATATTAAATATTTAATAATATTAAATTATATATTGATTATCAAGTAACTGCTTTGGGACCGTTGTAAATCACCTAGGGGGTGAATAGGTGATATGGCTAATCTATAAACAAAATGTGCTAAATGCGGAAGCTTAAAAACAAATTTGCAATCACACTTAATACAACCAACAAGTGTAGCCGAATTCCCCGTGAAGGGTTCTGGACTAACTCTTCTTGATTCCCCTATATATGGGTTAAGGTGCTATATGAAGCTCTTGTGGTTAAGTATAAGTGAGGCACACACACAAGCAAGCCAAGCATATAAGGATGATAAGCAATATGAAATAATGTAAGGCACAACACAAGCAATATATGATATGAATGAATGAATGATGCTTTGCACAAATATAAAGAGAGAGGGTTAAGAGACAATGGATCAAACGCAAACACAAAGATATGTTTTGAGGTTCGAGCCCCTAGCTCTACGTCCCCGCCTTCACCGAGAAGGATTTCCAATCCACTAAGGAGTACCGAACTCCTCTCTCAAACCTTACAATGCCACCGAGGCAATACAACCACAATCCACCTCTACCGAAGAGGGATAAGACCCGTAACCAACAACCAAACTCCACCTCACAATAGAGGGAGCAAACACAAACCTCAACCTCTACCGAAGAGGGAGCACCCAACAATGAAAAGGGTTTACAATTTGGTGGTATCTTTCAACCACTAACAATCTCTCTTTTTCCACAAACAAATGATCCGAATAGAATAGGATAGATGATAGCTCAAGTGAAAAAACTAGGTGTTTTAGAAAACAAAAACTCAAAGAAATAATCTTGAGAAAACTCTTGAAGATAATGGAAATGAACAACAAACACAAATCTCCCAAAATTCTATTTCCTTTGATTTTTTTCAAAAACCTAAAACAAATAAGATGAATCCTTTTTAGCACAAAACTCTTTTAAAAAACTTGTTTAAAACAGTAGAGAAAGTCTGGAAATTTTAGCTCTAAAAATCTTAGTTAAAAGCCTAAAGAGATGGGGTATTTATAGGCCCAAAAGAAAACTAGCCGTTAGGCTGATCTGGCAGCCTGACAGGCTTGCGGTCGACATGCCCGGTCGACCGCCAACGGTCATAAATATGACCGTTGGACAAACCCGGACGATCGCATGGCCGACCGCCCAGATACAGAGAGCAGACTTCTCTGTTCTGGTCGACCGCTCGGTCGACCGCCCAGATACAGAGAGCAAGGCTCTCTGATCCGGTCGGCTGACCGGCCGACCGGCCCACTGTGCCAGCAGACATGCACAGGTTTGTGCACGTCGGTCGACCGCCCGGTCGACCGGCATGGCCTGTCAGCACAGTTCTGGATCTGAAAAACATGTTAAAAATATTTCTAAAAATCTTATAAAAACTTCTAAAAATCCCCAAAAATAGTTTTAACATTTTGCATTGATATATAAACATGTGATAAAAGTTTCAACTCAAATATCAAGCAATTTTGAACTATTTTTGTGTCTTATAATTTTTACCAAAAATCAAAACATGTATTTTATCAAACTTTGATTTTTCAATACATGAATAGGAAAGTCAAAATAAGTTTGTATAGGAAGTTTAAGCATGCATGTATAACTAGAATACATCTATTATACATATAAACCATTTAAACTTGTTTTGATCAATCTATTCATGGAAACAAATATCGGTTAAACTAAAAACCGAAAAACCAATATTCAAACATAAAAACGTGTGTGTTGTGCACTTGAGCATATCAACTATTCTTATCTTTACACATGAATCTAAAACACATTAAACTAAATGATACCTAAGTCTTCTTGATGATCTTCATCTTCAAGTTGACTTGGTCCAAACTCCGTGATCCAACGAGCAAGGCTATGTATGATCTTGATGCTCGGGCTCGGGAATCACCAAGTGAAAACTTCTAAACACCTCTTATTGAAGCAATCACCAACTAATATCTTGCTTAATGATCTGAAACTAAAATCACAAGATTATTAGTAAACATAACTACATGGGTTAATCAACATCAAAACTAGAGAGGAAGGCCTCCAGGCCAACAATCTCCCCTTTTTGATGATGACAAAACTCATGGAGTTATATATGCATGGATTAAAGTTAAGCTTCAAAGAAGCTCCCCTTAACTCATGCATAAACAAATAAACATAAATATGCAATGAATATGAAACATGAAACATGCATAGATATGCATAAACAATAAAAGGCTCTATACCAATGAAATGTTCAAAAACAAAACATGCTCTAGATACCAATTAAAATTAAACTAAATTAAACTTAATATATGCAAAACATAAACATGCATATATAAAACACAATCAAACTCAAAATCTTTCTCCCGCTTTTTGTCAATCATTAACAAAAGGGTAAAAATCAAAACAAAACAAAATCTTCTCCCCCTTTTTAATACAAAGAAACAATCATCAATAAGGGGTAAATAAAGACAATGTTCTCCCCCTTTTTGTCTAAAAACAAAAACAAAACCAAATAGGGGTGACAATCAATTAAGGTACCAATTTAAAATATGTCAAAGTAGCATCTTGATACCAATTGAAAGTAAACATAGATCAATAAATGGTATATGATATGTACATTCATGAAGAGGAAGATATGAAGCTTCCCTACATAGATACATTACATGAAGGAGGGATGACAAGCCCTAATTCACATAACGTATACTATGCAATGCATAAGAGGAGATGTGAAGCTCCCCCTACACAAGTGTACCACATAAGGAAGAGATTGTCAAGCTCTTCAATACAAGATACACTCATCATGAATCTATATGTAGAAGAGATGTTAAGCTCTCCTTGCATATAGACAATACAAATCAAAACTTTTGACTATTTTCTTTAAATAAAATTTTGAGATACCTATTTAAAACATTCAAATAAACATCTTGACATCAAAAAAGAATATTTTTCCTTTAAGTATATGATATCAATTTAAAATTTTTATTATTTTTTTATCATAAAGCAAGGATGTGAAAAACAAATACCAATTGAAATATGAAAATCGAATTTCTCCCCCTTTATGAAATACCAAAAAAAACAATGCGTAGGCTTGAAATGAGATACCAATTGAAAATTGAATCAATTTGAAACAAGGTTGAAGCTCAAGCTTAGCATAACACAAAAACATATATATATATATATATATATGTATGAAAAATAGATACCAATTAAAATTGATATTCTTTGAAATGCAAGCATACATATATGAAAATATATGAGTATACAATAAAAGTCAAAATTGATACCAATTGAAATAATTTCAATGATACCAATTGAAACAACAATAATGATCAAGTGTATACATCATATAACTACCACCCATTCATCCACAAGTTTAAAATGATTTTTACTATAAAGCATACATGAGCATGATCTCCCATCCAACCACCCATGGATGGTAGGGGTTTTAAAAAAATAGATTTAAAAAATAAAGTGTGTTTGAAAAACTCTACCAAATGAAGAATACCGTAACTAGTTATATGAAAAATTTGTAAACTAGTACGAAATCCTTCAAGTAAGGAATAAAAACAAATTATTTTTCATGAAACATTAAATCCACATGATAATCAACACTCTAATTCAATTAAGCATAAATATGACTCATGAAAACAAAATATGAGTAAACAATAAATGTGAGTGTACAAATAAGATGTGAAGATCATAATCATGAAAGATAGACAATAAGCTCAATATTCCTTGAAACATGAAAACATAAAAATCATCAAAACTATTTAATCTTCAAGGTATATGTATGTCCTATACAAACTAAAGTATACATACATATCCAAACACAACGAGTCCACAAAGATATATGCATGAAGGCACGTGGCTCATAGGATGTATATGTATAAACAATAGTTTGGATAAGATAGACATATACATGAAGTTAAACATATAAACATAAAACAAATTCAAGAATGGGAATACAAGTCTAAAATGCATGAATCATCAAAACTTGACTATACTAGCACATCTAATGGGTTCAAATAAGCATTCAAGCTCAAACATATATAGATTTATTTGTGGCCCACTATATGCACAAATATATACCTAGTCTTAATGAAAACTAACATTTAAAACATATATTCAAATCATGAAGCATCAAACGGGATATAAATCAACATGAAAATCATAAATATGATTATTATGTAAATCCACATGTTATTAAACCTATGATAAACATGATAGCTAAACAAAGGTGAAAACACTAAATATGGGTTCATATAAACATGGGTGTCTCAAATACTATACATGTATGTTAAGGGTCTAATAATCATGGCATTTTCATAATCATCATTTAAACAAAATATGCTACAAATAATGAACATGAAAAGCATGCATAAATAAATAAGGAGTAAGAGACCGTTACCAAAACCTATGAGGCAACTCTCCATGACTCCAAAACAAGGTGGTCTTCTCCACCAAACTTTCCTTGAAAGTGATGCATCCAAATGATTTCCATGAAGCTCGGAACGCATCCACTCCAAGGTACCGCTACTCTCACGTCATGCGAGAGCCCACACCTACATCAAACATAAGAGTGGTGGTCTTTGGTACCCATATCTTATTGGGTCCATGGGGGTTAGTACCTTCTCTAACCCAAACAAATTTATTTGCTAAATTTACATCATGTAATCTATCAAAGCAAAATTTAGCAAGGTGGCCCTTACGTCTACAATGTGTACAAGTGTACACATGAGCATACAAGTGATGATGGTGTCCGTGAGGAGCATGTGTATGCCGTGGAGGGCGTGCATGAAAAGATGGAACTTGTTTCTTTCGAAACAAAGTTTCCAAACGTGTATGGCTCACAACACATTGGCTCAAAGTGGAGCCCAAACAATCTACACCCTTCTTAAGCAAACAAATATCATCATTAATTCTAGAAGAAGAGGTACATGCAACAGGCAGACTAGATGAAGAAGCTACACTAGCATGGCAAACATGAGCATCTATTTTATTTTGCAAAGAAACATTTTTCTTTAAACAAACATTTAAATCATTTGAAATAGAAATTATTTTTTTTCAAAGCAATATTCTCTTTTAAAACAAAATCAATTTTTGAAGACAAGTTTTCATTTTTCTTCAAAATAACATGGCATTCATTTTTAGATTTAAAAATTCATTTTCTTTTAGTGCAAGGTCTAATTGAGATCTCAATGAATCCCTTTCATTATAGACCTCAACCTTCTCTTGCAAAACCTTGTCAAGTATAGAATGCAAATTTTTATTTCTTTTTCAATTTCTAAACTTCTCTTTTTCAAAATTTTATATTTTTCTATTAATTTTTCATAAACTATTGAAAGTTTTCTTTCAAAGCATGGGCATCAACAAATTCATCACATGAAGAACTAGAATCAAAACTATCTAGTTGAGTTTTCGATAGTACCTCAAAGGAGTCATTCCCTTGGATTATGAAGTATTGTGAATCGGATTCTCCACTAGTCTCCTCCTCTTGTTGAATTGGCACTTGAAACTTAGAGGTGGTGGTTGTGGTTGTCAACATATTCCACACTGCAAATGCGGAATCAAAGTTAGAAGCAAGTAAAAGATATTCTTTAGGAAGTGTGCTTCTAATGGCCTCAAGGGCTTGTGCATTGGCCCCTACATGCTTGCTATCACTAAGATAGAATTCCTTGGTAATGGCAAGGTGAACCTTATAACCTAGGGTTTGGAGGTATATGGACATCCTAGTCTTCCAAATAAGAATGTTGGAAGGGTCAAACATAGGTGGGGTCATGAAGTCCATGGATGTAAACTATATGTGTGCAAACAAGCAAATGCAAATGTAGATTAGAAAATAAGGATCTCACTCCTAGGATGTTAAGCCTAAGTATCAGGAGCGTAGGCTCTGATACCAATTGTAAATCACCTAGAGGGGGGGTGAATAGGTGATATGGCTAATCTATAAACAAAATGCGCTAAATGCGGAAGCTTAAAAACAAATTTGCAATCACACTTAATACAACCAATAAGTGTAGCCGAATTCCCGTGAAGGGCTCTGGACTAACTCTTCTTGATTCCCCTAGATATAGGTTGAGGTGCTATATAAAGCTCTTGTGGTTAAGTATAAGTGAGGCACACACACAAGCAAGCCAAGCATATAAGGATGATAAGCAATATGAAATAATGTAAGGCACAACACAAGCAATATATGATATGAATGAATGAATGATGCTTTGCACAAATATAAAGAGAGTGGGTTAAGAGACATTGGATCAAACGCAAACACAAAGATATGTTTCAAGGTTCGAGCCCCTAGCTCTACGTCCCCGGCTTCACCGAGAAGGATTTCCAATCCACTAAGGAGTACCGAACTCCTCTCTCAACCTTACAATGCCACCGAGGCAATACAACCACAATCCACCTCTACCGAAGAGGGATAAGACCCGTAGCCAACAACCAAACTCCACCTCACAATAGAGGGAGCAAACACAAACCTCAACCTCTACCGAAGAGGGAGCACCCAACAATGAAAAGGGTTTACAATTTGGTGGTATCTTTCAACCACTAACAATCTCTCTTTTTCTACAAACAAATGATCCGAATAGAATAGGATAGGTGATAGCTCAAGTGGAAAAACTAGGTGTTTTGGAAAACAAAAACTCAAATAAATAATTTTGGAAAAACTCTTGAAGATAATGGAAATGAAGAACAAACACAAATCTCCCAAAATTCTATTTCCTTTGATTTTTCTAAAAACCTAAAACAAATAAGATGAATCCTTTTTATCACAAAACTCTTTTGAAAAACTTGTTTAAAACAGTAGAGAAAGTCTGGAAATTTTAGCTCTAAAAATCTTAGTTAAAACCCTAAAGAGATGGGGTATTTATAGGCCCAAAAGAAAACTAGCCGTTAGGCTGATCTGGCAGCGTGACAGGCTTGCGGTCGACCGGCCCGGTCGACCGCCAACGGTCATAAATATGACCGTTGGGCAAACCCGGTCGACCGCACGGCCGACCGCCCAGATACAGAGAGCAGACTTCTCTGTTCCGGTCGACCGCTCGGTCGACCGCCCAGACACAAAGAGCAAGGCTCTCTGATCCGGTCGGCCGACCGGCCGACCGGCCCACTGTGCAAGCAGACATGCACAGGTCTGTGCACGTCAGTCGACCGCCCGGTCGACCGGCATGGCCTGTCAGCACAGTTCTGGGTCTGAAAAACATGTTAAAAATATTTCTAAAAATCTTATAAAAACTTCTAAAAATCCCCAAAAATACTTTTAACATTTTGCATTGATATATAAACATGTGATGAAAGTTTCAACTCAAATATCAAGCAATTTTGAACTATTTTTGTGTCTTATCATTTTTACCAAAAATCAAAAACATGTATTTTATCAAACTTTGATTTTTCAATACATGAATAGGAAAGTCAAAATAAGTTTGTATAGGAAATTTAAGCATGCATGTATAACTAGAATACATCTATTGTACATATAAACCATTTAAACTTGTTTTGATCAATCTATTCATGAAAACAAATATCGGTTAAACTAAAACCGAAAAAACCAATATCCAAACATAAAAACGTGTGTGTTGTGCACTTGAGCATATCAACTATTCTTATCTTTACACATGGATCTAAAACACACTAAACTAAATGATACCTAAGTCTTCTTGACGATCTTCATCTTCAAGTTGACTTGGTCCAAACACCGTAATCCAACGAGCAAGGTTATGTATGATCTTGATGCTCGGGCTCGGGAATCACCAAGTGAAAGCTTCTAAACACCTCTTGTTGAAGCAATCACCAACTAATATCTTGCTTAATGATTTGAAACTAAAATCACAAGATTATTAGTAAATATAACTACATGAGTTAATCATCATAGAAACTAGAGAGGAAGGCCTCCGGGCCAACAATCTCCCCCTTTTTGATGATGACAAAACTCATGGAGTTATATATGCATGGATTAAAGTTAAGCTTCAAAGAAGCTCCCCTTAACTCATGCATAAACAAATAAACATAAATATGCAATGAATATGAAACATGAAATATGCATAGATGTGCATAAACAATAAAAGGCTCTAAATATCAATGAAATGTTTAAAAACAAAACATGCTCTAGATACCAATTAAAATTAAACTAAATTAAACTTAATATATGCAAAACATAAACATGCATATATAAAACACAATCAAACTCAAAATCTTTCTCCCCCTTTTTGTCAATCATCAACAAAAGGGTAAAAATCAAAACAAAACAAAATCTTCTCCCTTTTTTTAATACAAAGAAACAATCATCAATAAGGGGTAAATAAAGACAATGTTCTCTCCCTTTTTGTCTAAAAATAAAAACAAAACCAAATAGGGGTGACAATCAATTAAGGTACCAATTTAAAATATGTCAAAGTAGCATCTTGATACCAATTGAAAGTAAACATAGATCAATAAATGGTATATGCTATATACATTCATGAAGAGGAAGATGTGAAGCTTCCCTACATAAATACATTACATGAAGGAGGGATGACAAGCCATAATTCACATAACGTACACCATGCAATGCATAAGAGGAGATGTGAAGCCCCCCTACACACGTGTACCACATAAGGAAAAGATTGTCAAGCTCTTCAATACAAGATACACTCATCATAAATCTATATGTAGAAGAGATGTTAAGCTCTCCTTGCATATAGACAATACAAATCAAAACTTTTGACTATTTTCTTTAAACAAAATTTTGAGATACCTATTTAAACATTCAAATAAACATCTTGATATCAAAAGAGAGTATTTTTCCTTTTAAGTATATGATATCACTTTAAAATTTTTATTATTTTTTTTATCATAAAGCAAGGGTGTGAAAAACAAATACCAATTGAAATAAGAAAATCGAATTTTCTCCCCCTTTATGAAATACTAACAAAAACAATGCGTAGGCTTGAAATGAGATACCAATTGAAAATTGAATCAATTTGAAACAAGGTTGAAGCTCAAGCTTAGCATAAACACAAACATATATATGTATGAAAAATAGATACCAATTGAAATTGATATTCTTTGAAATGCAAGCATACATATATGAAAATATATGAGTATACAATAAAAGTCAAAATTGATACCAATTGAAATAATTTCAATGATACCAATTGAAACAACAATAATGATCAAGTGTATACATCATATAACTACCACCCATTCATGCACAAGTTTAAAATGATTTTCACTATAAAGCATACATGAGCATGATCTCCCATCCAACCACCCATGGATGGTAGGGGTTTTCAAAAAATAGATTTGAAAAATAAAGTGTGTTTGAAAAACTCTACCAAATGAAGAATACCGTAACTAGTTATATGAAAAATTTGTAAACTAGTACGAAATCCTTCAAGTAAGGAATAAAAACAAATTATTTTTCATGAAACATGAAATCCACATGACAATCAACACTGTAATTCACTTAAGCATAAATATGACTCATGAAAACAAAACATGAGTAAATAATAAATGTGAGTGTACAAATAAGATGTGAAGATCATAATCATGAAAGATAGATAATAAGCTCATCCTTGAAACATGAAAATATAAAAATCATCAAAACTATTTAATCTTCAAGGTATATGTATGTCCTATACAAACTAAAGTATACATACATATCCAAACACAACGAGTCCACAAAGATATATGCATGAAGGCAAGTGGCTCAAAGGATGTATATGTATAAACAAAAGTTTGGATAAAATAGACATATACATGAAGTTAAACATATAAACATAAAACAAATTCAAGAATGGGAATACAAGTCTAAAATGCATGAATCATCAAAACTAGACTATACTAGCACATCTAATGGGTTCAAATAAACATTCAAGCTCAAACATATATAGATTTATTTGTGGCCCACTATATGCACAAATATATACCTAGTCTTAATGAAAACTAACATTTAAAACATATATTCAAATCATGAAGCATCAAACGGGATATAAATCAACATGAAAATCATAAACATGATTATTATGTAAATCCACATGTTATTAAACCTATGATAAACATGATAGCTAAACAAATGTGAGAACACTAAATATGGGTCTATATAAACATGGGTGTCTCAAATACTATACATGTATGTCAAGAGTCTAATAATCATGGCATTTTCATAATCATCATTTAAACAAAATATGCTACAAATAATGAACATGAAAAGCATGCATAAATAAATAAGGAGTAAGAGACCGTTACCAAAACCTATGAGGCAACTCTCCATGACTCCAAAACAAGGTGGTCTTCTCCACCAAACTTCCCTTGAAAGTGATGCATCCAAATGATTTCCATGAAGCTCGGAACGCATCCACTCCAAGGTACCGCTACTCTCACGTCATGCGAGAGCCCACACCTACATCAAACATAAGAGGGGTGGTCTTTGGTACCCATATCTTATTGGGTCCATGGGGGTTAGTACCTTCTCTAACCCAAACAAATTTATTTGCTAAATTTACATCATGTAATCTATCAAAGCAAAATTTAGCAAGGTGGCCCTTACGTCTACAATGTGTACAAGTGTACACATGAGCATACAAGTGATGATGGTGTCCGTGAGGAGCATGTGTATGCCGTGGAGGGTGTGCATGAAAAGATGGAACTTGTTTCTTTCGAAACAAAGTTTCCAAACGTGTATGACTCACAACACATTGGCTCAAAGTGGAGCCCAAACAATCTACACACTTCTTAAGCAAACAAATATCATCATTAATTCTAGAAGAAGAGGTACATGCAATAGGTAGACTAGATGAAGAAGCTACACTAGCATGGCAAACATGAGCATCTATTTTATTTTGCAAAGAAATATTTTTCTTTAAACAAACATTTAAATCATTTGAAATAGAAATTATTTTTTTTCAAAGCAACATTCTCTTTTAAAACAAAATCAATTTTTGAAGACAAGTTTTCATTTTTCTTCAAAATAACATGGCATTCATTTTTAGATTTTAAAAATTCATTTTCTTTTAGTGCAAGGTCTAATTGAGATCTCAATGAATCCCTTTCATTATAGACCCCAACCTTCTCTTGCAAAACCTCGTCAAGTCTAGAATGCAAACTTTTATTTTCTTTTTCAATTCCTAAACTTCTCTTTTTCAAAATTTTATATTTTTCTATTAATTTTTCACAAACTATTGAAAGTTCTTCTTTCAAAGCATGGGCATCAACAAATTCATCACATGAAGAACTAGAATCAAAACTATCTAGTTGAGTTTCCGATTGTACTTCAAGGGAGTCATTCCCTTGGATCATGAAGCATTGTGAATCGGATTCTCCACTAGTCTCCTCCTCTTATTGAATTGGCACTTGAAACTTGGAGGTGGTGGTTGTGGTTGTCAACATATTCCACACTGCAAATGTGGAATCAAAGTTAGAAGCAAGCAAAAGATATTCTTTAGGAAGTGTGCTTCTAATGACCTCAAGGGCTTGTGCATTGGCCCCTACATGCTTGCTATCACTAAGGTAGAATTCCTTGGTAATGGCAAGGTGAACCTTATAACTTAGGGTTTGGAGGTATATGGACATCCTAGTCTTCCAAATAAGAATGTTGGAAGGGTCAAACATAGGTGGGGTCATGAAGTCCATGGATGTAAACTATATGTGTGCAAACAAGCAAATGCAAATGTAGATTAGAAAACAAGGATCTCACTCCTAGGATGTTAAGCCTAAGTATCAGGAGCGTAGGCTCTGATACCAATTGTAAATCACCTAGAGGGAGGGTGAATAGGTGATATGGCTAATCTATAAATAAAATGCGCTAAATGCGGAAGCTTAAAAACAAATTTGCAATCACACTTAATACAACCAACAAGTGTAGCCGAATTCCCCGTGAAGGACTCTGGACTAACTCTTCTTGATTCCCCTAGATATAGGTTGAGGTGCTATATGAAGCTCTTGTGGTTAAGTATAAGTGAGGCACACACAAAAGCAAGCCAAGCATATAAGGATGATAAGCAATATGAAATAATGTAAGGCACAACACAAGCAATATATGATATGAATGAATGAATGATGCTTTGCACAAATATAAAGAGAGAGGGTTAAGAGATAATGAATCAAACGCAGACACAAAGATATGTTTCGAGGTTCGAGCCCCTAGCTCTACATCCCCGCCTTCACCGAGAAGGATTTCCAATCCACTAAGGAGTACCGAACTCCTCTCTCAACCTTACAATGCCACCAAGGCAATACAACCACAATCTACCTATACCGAAGAGGGATAAGACCCGTAGACAACAACCAAACTCCACCTCACAATAGAGGGAGCAAACACAAACCTCAACCTCTACCGAAGAGGGAGCAACCAACAATGAAAAGGGTTTACAATTTGGTGGTATCTTTCAACCACTAACAATCTTTCTTTTTTCACAAACAAATGATCCGAATAGAATAGGATAGGTGATAGCTGAAGTGGAAAAACTAGGTGTTTTGGAAAACAAAAACTCAAAAAAATAATCTTGGGAAAACTCTTGAAGATAATGGAAATGAAGAACAAACACAAATCACCCAAAATTCTATTTCCTTTGATTTTTCCAAAAACCTAAAACAAATAAGATGAATCCTTTTTAGTACAAAACTCTTTTGAAAAACTTGTTTAAAACAGTAGAGAAAGTCTGAAAATTTTAGCTCTAAAAATCTTAGTTAAAACCCTAAAGAGATGGGGTATTTATAGGCCCAAAAGAAAACTAGGTGTTAGGCTGATCTGGCAGCGTGACAGGCTTGCGGTCGACCGGCCCGGTCGACTGCCAACGGTCATAAATATGACCGTTGGGCAAACCCGGTCGACCGCACGGTCGACCGCCCAGATACAGAGAGCAGACTTCTCTGTTCCGGTCGACCGCTCGGTCGACCGCCCAGATACAGAGAGTAAGGCTCTCTGATCCGGTCGGTCGATCGGCCGACCGGCCCACTGTGCCAGCAGACATGCACAGGTCTGTGCACGTCGGTCGACCGCCCGGTCGACCGGCATGGCCTGTCAGCACAGTTCTGGGTCTAAAAAACATGTTAAAAATATTTCTAAAAATCTTATAAAAACTTCTAAAAATCCCCAAAAATAGTTTTAACATTTTGCATTGATATATAAACATGTGATAAAAGTTTCAACTCAAATATCAAGCAATTTTGAACTATTTTTGTGTCTTATCATTTTTACCAAAAACCTAAAACATGTATTTTATCAAACTTTGATTTTTCAATACATGAATAGGAAAGTCAAAATAAGTTTGTATAGGAAGTTTAAGCATGTATGTATAACTAGAATACATCTATTGTACATATAAACCATTTAAACTTATTTTGATCAATCTATTCATGAAAACAAATATCGGTTAAACTAAAAACCGAAAAACTAATATCCAAACATAAAAACGTGTGTGTTGTGCACTTGAGCATATCAACTATTCTTATCTTTACACATGGATCTAAAACACACTAAACTAAATGATACCTAAGTCTTCTTGACGATCTTCATCTTCAAGTTGACTTGGTCCAAACTCCGTGATCCAACGAGCAAGGTTATGTATGATCTTGATGCTCGGGCTCGGGAATCACCAAGTGAAAGCTTCTAAACACTCTTGTTGAAGCAATCACCAACTAATATCTTGCTTAATGATCTGAAACTAAAATCACAAGATTATTAGTAAACATAACTACATGAGTTAATCATCATCAAAACTAGAGAGGAAGGCCTCCGGGCCAACAACTGTAAGTGTATTGCAAGTAGAATTTACATGACCATAAAATTAACTGTAGCAATTGCAAGTGAGAAAATGTGAGTGTAAAAGTGAGATTTACATGACCATAAATTTAACTGTAGCAACTGTAAATGGGAAATGAGAGTTGTATTTTGCAAGTTGTTTTGCAGCGAAACAAACAGCGGAAAATGGAAAATAAGTTTTATGACTTGCAATTTTGCGGCCTTTTGCGAGGAAACAAACGGACCCTACATGTGTCTCCTCAGGGACTTTTTATTTTTTATCCATTAATTCTATTGTATGCTTTTGTTTTATGTACTTTTCTGGAGTACCTTGGGACTCTTCTAGAGTATCAATTTCCTTATTCAATTCTTGTAACATTCTCTTTTGGGAAATCATATCTTTTGCACCGACTGGTCTTCCATGCTTCAGAAGTGTCTTAGACTCATTTGTAATTGTATTAGTTAATTGTATTTTGAAACATTGATCTTTCTGGAGTGTTCATTTTCAGTGTATGTGATTTTGTTATTTTTATTGTCAATGAAAATGTTTGGTAATTGATTTATAATACTTTGTAAATAAATAATCTTTTGAACTTCAAATTCACATTCATTAGTGCGAGGATTATGATGAGACAGCGTTATAGTTTTTCAAGAATTTCACGTCGTTCTTCAGTTTTCGACTTTTCTCCCCTTAACGGTGGGAATGTTGTCTACTCAAAATGACAATCCGCAGATCTTGCTTTAAAAATATCACCCGTCAGGAGTTCATGGTATCTTATTATGGATGGAGAATCAACACCAACATAAATCCCAAGTCTTCATTGGAGACCCATTTTGTTACGTTGAGGGGGTGCAATTGAGATATGCATAACACAACAAAAAACTCGCAAGTGATTAATGATTGGAGGTTAACCTAAAACCAGTTTAAAGATGAGTACTTGTAGTAGGCCAAAGGTCGGATGCGGATTAATGCAGCAACATGTAATACTGTGTGACCCCATGAAGAGACAAAAAAAATTTGTTCTCATAAGTAAAGGCTTAGCCATCAGCTGAAGTCTTTTGATAAAAGATTCTGCTAAGCTATTATGGGTATGAACATGAGCAATAAGATGTTCAATAGTAATTTTTAAAGACATGCAAAAATCATCAAATGCTCGGGAAGAAAATTCACCTGTATTATCAAGACGAATTGATTTGATAGGATAACTAGAGAATTGTACTTGTAATCGAATAATTTGAGCAAGTAATTTAGCAAATACAACATTACGAGAAGAAAGCAAACAAACATGTGACCATCTAGTGGAAGCATCAATTAAGACCATGAAATAACTAAATGTCTCAGAAGGTGGATGAAGTGATCCAAATATATCTCCCTAAATTTGTTCTAAAAAATTTGAAATTTCATTGACAATTTTAGAAGGTGATGGTTAATTAATCAATTTGTCTTGAGAACAAGCAATACATGAATAATCTCCTAGTAAAATTTTTTTTTTTGGTTATTCAACGTATGTCCATATGAATTTTCAATTATTATCCGCATCATAATTGCTCTTGGGTGACTCAATCGATCATACCAAAGCATAAAGTTCTTTGGATCAGAGAACTTCTGGTTCATTACAACATTGATTCGACTGTTCTGCTTGTTGTATGGTATAACCCAGACGAGAGGGTAGGGCGCTTCTCTAAAATATGCTTCTAGCACTGAATGACAGAGGTAATGCGAAGATATTCAACATTAGATTTATTTATGGTTTCAATGTGATATACATTGCGGCGGATATCTTTAATACTAAGCAAATTTCTTCTTGATTTATTAAAATATAATGCATTGCTAATATATAGTTCTGTCCCTCCTGACAGCATGATGTTAACTTTTCTGGAGGCTTCAATTAAATTTGCGGTGCCTGCTATAATATTTACATTAGCTTCTCCTAAAGTTAAGCTTGTAAAGTAAATCTTATCTCGAAGGATACTGTGTGTAATTGCACTGTCCGCAAGACACATGTCTTCACTGCTCATCTTGATGTTCTAACAAAAATAAATTGATGACAATCAAAAAACTATTTTATTCATTAATCAAATTAAGAAAATAAAGATACAAATATAGATAACAAGATAACACTACAAGTAGAAAAAAGCTTAATGGATTGGGACAAAACCATCACCGTTCAGGAAGTTGAGTTTTTCACCTGAGTTTACAAAAAAATCAGAAATATCCAAGTTTGTTATATCATTTTCATCATCAAGATCAGTGAATTCATTTCTATATTCTTCCCCTTTTTCTTCAACGCTTGATAAAGATCCACCAAATATTTCGACGTACGACATGTACGAGACCAATGTCCTTTCATTCCACACATATAACAAGCATCTTCATGATGATGATGATGTGCCTTAACTTGCATTTTCTTCTCTTTTCTTATTTTGCCGCAACATTTGTCCACTTTTGATGGCCTAGTATATTTTTCTAAGGAATATTTAAAGCATAGCGACTATGACCACTGCCATGAAACTTGCGACGACCTCGTACACGTTCACGTCCATATTTTTCAGATGATGCTGCATTCACTTTGGGGAATGCAATTTTATTCACTTCAGAAAATGGTGTAGATCTGTTTGGACGTAAATTGTGATTTTTCATCAAAAGCTCGTTATTTGTTCAACAACCAAGAGACATGAAATTAATTCAGAATATTTCTTGAATTTTCGCTCTCGATATTGCTGCTGCAGGAAAAATTTGGGGCATGAAAAGTAGAACAAGTCTTTTCTAATATGTCTTCTTAGGTTATCTTTTCTCCCCATAATTTTAACTTGGAGATAATTTTAAGTAATGTAGAGTTGTATTCACTAACTATTTTGAAATCTTGCAAGCTTAAGTGCATTTATTTATATCGAGTTTTTGATAAAATAACAGTTTTCTGATGATCATATTTCTATTTTAGATTGCTTCAAAGAATTAAATGATCTTTTATTGTGAGATATTCAATTTTCAATCCTTCATCATTATGATGTCAAAGAATGATTAGGGCCTTAGAGCGATCCTTCCGGGATGCTTTGTTTCCTTCTTTATTTGTCTCTCCAAGGTTCTTAGCCTCGAGATGTATCTCAGCGTTAAGAATCTATGATAGGTAGTTTTTGCCTGAGATATCCAGAATGACAAAATCAAGCTTTGTGATATTTGACATTTTGCAGCTTATTCATGTATGAAAAATATAAATATTAGTACAAAATTAAGAATATATAGATAGAGAAAGACTTGTATCATTCTGAAAGAATTCGAGCCCGAATCCTTCCCACTAAAATACAACCCTATGACATTCGAATAAAAGATCCATTCCATTCAAGTTGATCTATATTGTTTAAATTATCTACAAACCAAAAATCCAAGTATTTTTGCTCATGCATCAAGCGACGCAAAATGAACGGCCAAAAGTAGTGAGTTTGTTAGGTCTATGTCTTTAGACATACAAATTCTCAATCCGACAATTTGATCATGATCTAAACATTTAAAAACCCCTACATACCAATTTTTTTTAGGTTTTAAATGTTCTACACTATTAAACTAACTCATTATTTAGGTCGTCTGTTTTTCTTACTTGATGCATGGGCCAAAAAAAATTAAAATACTTGTCTTTTAGTTTATACATATTTGAAATAATATAAATCAACTTCAAAAGAATGAATCTTATATTCGAATGTCGTAGGGTTGTATTTGAGTGGGAAATATTCGGGCTCAAAGCCTTCCAGAAGACACAAGTCTCTCTCTCTATGTTATCACAAAATAACATCGAATTTTATTTTGTAAAATTTTAGGTTTCATTAAACTATAATATATGGCAATATACTTATGTAAAAAAAATAGATGTAGTAAATTAAATTTCAATAAATATAGCTATCAAGCTACTTAGCTTTCATAATTTTTGATCTTCTTAGTTTATATAAAAAAATAAAATTTAGACAACTAAGATTATTAGAAAATAATTTCAAAACTATATTTGTATTTTTTAAAAAAATTTGAAGAAAATTTAAGCGGAGATTTAAAAGAATTCATAATTAGCTTATATAAAATCAGAACTAAGCATATGATTTTTATATGAAAAAACTCCAAAAGTCTACTTTCATATGAAAACGGTTTCATTTAAAAAAAATCTAAATGGATGAGCAGATGTCGTACTTGATCCAATATCAATCTTAACAATTGTGGACTAACTTTAAAACATTCATTTTCTTATAAAAGATTCAAAAATTATGTATAAGAAGAAATTACCAAATTTTGTGTACGTTAATCTTCCGTTGCTTAGAGCCTTCTTGTTGATCCAATACATCTTGATCCTCCGTTAGAGCCTTCTTGTTGATCCAACACCTCTCAATCCTCTGTTGCTTAGAGTCTCGTGCTGATAACATATTATGAAACTAAGAGAAATTTTAGAGGAATGTGTAGAAAAAGCCGAAAGAAATTATTTTCAAACTTATGTATTTTCGTTCTTCCTTGTAGCCTTTATTTCAGCCATATAGAAGCAGTTACAAGGACGAAGATGATAAGGCCACTTATCATCTCATGCATTCATAATATACATTTACAAGAAAGAAAGTGAAGATGTCACCTATTAACTCATGCATTCACAACATTCATTTATAAGAAAGAAGGTGAAGAGGTATGGTGATCATCCACTAACTTATATATTTGCAACACACATCACATGGTGAAAAGATATTATAATCATTGGCTAACTTATACATTTACAATATACACAACATAACTTAAGTCGGGGGTGCAGGAACAACTAAAGGAATTTTGGAGACTGTATTGCAGTTCACGTTACAAATTTAAGATGGGGGCTAACATCGAAAAAAACCCAATAAAAATAAAATAAAAATCCTAAATTCTAAAAGTATAAAATCCCTTTCATCTCCACAGGAAGCTGCCCTTCTTAAACCCCTGCCTAATTTCTTCCCACTCCGTCGAAAACGGCGGCTAGGGTTTAGGGCCAGGGGTTTCTGCTCGTCGTCTCAGCCATGGGAAGCTCCATAAAGAATAAGAAGAAGAGGCCGTTCACGGTCGAGGGCAAGCAAACGGATCAAATCAGCGACACGAGAACAGATTCAGCTCGCGGATCTTCAAAAAAGAAGAGGAAGAGAGAAAGGAGAGATCTTGATTCGAATTCGGAAAAGAAGAAAATAATGGCTTTTGATGCCCCAAAAGATGAAATCGAGGAGAGTAGAGACGATGGTGGGTTGAACTCTGAGGTCAATTTAAGCTCGGAAGATGCAGCAAACGCTACTAATGGCGTCAGTACGCAAGGGAACGACTCTCATTTCTCCAATACGAGGTAAACTTTACTTAGTTTGTGTGCCACATTACTCTAGAGGTCAATTTAGAATTGGGATTAAATAATTAAATAATTAATGTTGATTATTACATCTTTCTAGATTTTTGCGTTGTTTCTGTTGAATTAATGATCGCCATAGCGGTTGAGGATCAAATCGACATATTTGCAGGTGTTTCACATGAATGAAATTTGTAATCACATCGGTAAATGATTTGTTGATATCTTATGAGGAAGGGTAGTTTTGTATCAATATTTGTGGTCAACATGTGGAACAGGATGAAATGGTTGTTATTGGTAAAGAAAGTTATAGAAACCATGCAATTATTATTTGTTTGTTTTAAAAGATTCAAACGATATCATTTTCATTAAGGGTTTTTTTTTTTTTTGCCAACTATGCTTGAATAATGTGCCTTTAAGTTTCTAGCCGTATCAGTTGTATGTTGTGATGTTAAATGTGGTATATTTGTTGTAATTTAAGCTTTTATTTCTGCTGAAAAATTATAAAATCTGGAGAAGATGATGAAATTGTTTAATCACTGATTCACTATTATGTAATTCAACATGTATGAGGGGCTACAACATAAAATTTATGGAGATGTAATCGAGATTGATATGTGTATGAAAAGAAAAGAACAAGAGGGACGGAGAAAATTAACTAGATAATCTAGAGATCAAGTAAGAGAGTTTTGCGTGCTTAACACCAAACTAAAGTTAACCTCTATATTTATTTGAAAAAAAAGGTTAACCTCTATTTAGAATGTACTTCTAACACCATAAGGAAGATTGGGGGGAATGGAAACGCTAGTTTCTGAATCAAGGTCATGGAGCTGTTGTGATAAATGTTAATATAGGGAGGACTGAGGAGTAATTGATGGTATCCGTAGATCACCAAGTGAGAAGCTTTGTATACTTGTTGCACTAATTGAAAGGGTGAAGAGATGGTTTACTGTGATGAAAGTGAATATTTCAAAATTTATGCAACTTTTGACAACAAAATATTAATGATTGAATTAAGAAAACTAGTCTTCATATTAATAATCTCGCACATGAACAGAAATAATTAGCAATACTTTGGCTTAAGGTATACCATTTAGGTTTTCCAAAGGATAATCTCGTGCGTGAACATAAATAACTAGCAAGATTTTGCTTTAAGGTATACCATCTAGGTTTTCCAAAGGACAGTGAATGAATGATCACATGCCCCAGATTACTAGAGGGAGTCGTGATTCATACCCCCCCCCCCCCCCCCCCCCCCCAAATTTCATTTCTCTCTTTTATTGTTGCAGAAAAGTACAAAAGAAGTGTTTTGAGGTCATGGAAATGTTAGGATAAATATAAGCAAGAGAAGAAATAAACAGAATTTCGCCATTGATAAACTGCACAGATTGCACCATGTGGAGAACTTGTCACAGACTCACCTATCTTATAAATTTAAAGTATACTACATACGCCAATCACTTGCTGTTAATTATATTAAATAATGAGTTTCCAAAGGGCTTATTTATTTGTGGTACAGTCTAGGAAAATATGCAGAGTTGCTACATGGTTGCACGAGCTAAACTGAATGACAAAAAACAGTAGGTTATTCACATGCTAATTGCTTTCACCGTTTTATGGCAGTTATTTTTTTTGCTCATGGTTCTTCAAGCTAGGAATTTGTCACACTCATAGAATGTTGACGTTAGGTTGACAGTGGATTGTAACATTGTGGTCAATTCTCTTGTATAGATTCTTGGCTTTCATGCTCAGTTGGGCAATTTTGATGAGAAATGTATAGATGATAATTGATAATAATGATGAGTTTCCCTCTTTTGTTTGCAAGTGAGCATAGAGACATGGTTGTCATTAGTAATCGAAATAATTTATTGCAGCATTTTTAAAGATATGCAACCATGACCACTCCCTCCGGAATGGAATATGTATCTTTCTTTCTCTTCACATTCCAGTACAACAAGCTTCTTAGTTATATTTCTTGGAATCAGTTTTGACATTTGTTACAATCAGGGTTGGAATTGTTTTTTAATAGTTCTTATCAATTTTTTTTTAACATTTCACTTTACATGCTGCAGGTTTGATCAATGTTCAATTTCTTCATTGTCCTTGAAAGGAATAAGAGGAGCTGGATATGAGAAGATGACTGTAGTGCAAGAAACAACTCTGCCTGTCATTCTCAAAGGTGCACCATGCACCGCCAGTTAGAAACTTCAGTTTTTTTGCTTAAGTAATCTTTAGTTTTGATAATATGATAAGGTTATTTTATATAGGTTATCTTTAGATTATTGTGGCATACTAAATATATCATAGACAAATAACTAAATATAGCTAGAAATGATTGTGTCCACAAAACAATAATCAGAAACGATTTGCTGTATTGATACAAAGTTTGATTGTTTTATGTCTAAACATTAATCCACGTTTTAATTTAACTCTGTGATGGAAATAAAAGTATACTCAAGTCTTTAAAAAAACTTAGATGGAACCCCAAAAAGAAAAGAAAACAAAAATAAAATCCTGGGCATCATTCAGGTAGATCCTTCATATGCTTATGTAGATAATGTTTGGATCAATTAATGCCCATGTATAAATCCAGCTTAGAAATAGGTTAGGTCTGATCATAGATGAATATTCTTTTCTCACCTTTTTTTAAACTCATCGAAATAAGTTCTTGTTTATTTTCCCCTAGAAAACCAGTAAAGTTAAAACTCATAAAAAACACAAACAAATTCCATGAGTAGGAGGCTTTTATTATTTAACCTCATAAATATGACTATTATTTCTGCAGCTTCCTTGCTATTACTAGATCCCATTTATATACATCAAGGTGGCTATATTTTTATTTCGAACTATCATCATGTAGGAAAAGATGTTCTTGCGAAGGCAAAGACAGGAACGGGGAAAACAGCTTCATTTTTGGTAACTTTCCTGATTATTTCTTTCCTAACTCGAAACTGATTGAAAGCTTCAAATTTTTGTCTTCAATATTCCATCATACAGAACAGCACTTCATCTTGGTAGCCTCCAATATTTATATTTATTTCCCTTTCAAATAGCCAAAGTAATACTTGATTTCAGCTTCCAGCAATTGAGGTTATTTCTAAATTGCCTCCGGTTGATAGTGACCGCAAAGGTTCTCCAATCTATGTTCTTGTTATATGCCCTACTCGGGAGCTTGCAAACCAAGTGGCAACTGTGGCTACTACACTTGCGAAGTATCACTGTTCTGTTAATGTGCAAGTTGTAACAGGTGGCACGAAAATGACTGCAGAGCAGAAGCGCATGCAAACGAATCCACTTGAGGTTGAATTTTAGATATTTGCTATACGATGTGGCTTAACCATATAGACTGTCATATTATACTGAGAGTTATTTCAACAGATTCTTGTAGCAACACCTGGGAGGCTTACAGATCACATTAAGAACACATCAGGACTTGCAGCTCGACTGATGAGTGTGAAGTTCCTGGTTCTTGATGAAGCTGATCGTTTATTAGATATGGGGTTCCGCAAAGATATCGAGAAAATTATTGCTACTGTTCCTATACAAAGACAAACACTTCTTTTCTCTGCCACAGTTTCTAATGAGGTATCTGTATATATTGAGCACCTCAAGAATTCCTTGTTATCTTGTAGAGGTCTCTAATTACTGTTTTAAATTTCATTTTACAGGTCCGCCAAATTTGTAAATTTGCCATGAAAAGTGACTATGAGTACATTAATACAGTTGAAGAGGGATCTGAGGAGACACACTCGCAGGTACCACATTTACTGCTTATATGCCTTTAATTGTTTCAGTTTGTGCAATAATTAAATTTATTTAGTTTTTCATTGTGTCTCTTGGATCAGGTTAGTCAGATGCATTTAATTGCGCCACTAAATGATCAATTTCCGATACTATATTCTATTTTGTCGGAGCATATTTCAGAAGATGTTGACTACAAGGTTAGTTATATTATTGCTTTGACCTTTTGCATCCCTTAGTTTGGCTGCTTCTTTTCTGAATGCCAAGGCTATAACTCTGTTATGAAAACTCCAGGTTATTGTGTTTTGTACAACTGCAATGACTACAAAGCTTGTTGCTGGTCTGCTTTCTCGGCTGGACATGAATGTACGAGAGATCCATTCTAGAATGAACCAGAACAAGAGAAACCGAGTTTCTGAAGAGTTCAGGAAGTCAAAAGGTCTAATACTTGTGAGTTCTGATGTATCTGCAAGGGGTGTTGATTATCCAGATGTTACCCTTGTCATACAGGTAACTAGTACTGCATAACTTATCTTTCTATCTCTACCGTCATTCATCGCACAAAGAAGTATATATCTGGGCATTTCATAGAGGTTGCACAAATTTTGTTGTTATATTGGGACCAGGATAACCCTAGTTTTTGACAAAATGCTGTGAACTCCCGTCATACTTAATTGCACCATATAGCTCTTTTTTTCCACGTGTTATCATCTGTCCAGAAAGCAAAATAGCCTTGATCTTTTGTTTCAGCTTGGAGTGCCAGCCAATAGAGAACAATACATACACCGACTTGGTAGAACTGGCCGCAAAGGCAAAGAAGGAAAAGGCATATTGATGTTGGCACCACAGGAGAAGCACTTTCTGTCTAGTATCAAGGATTTGCCATTGCCAGAGGTTCCACTCCCATCAGCTGATCCAAACATCAGAAAGAAAGTGAGTATATTACAACTCTTTTTTCTGCTATCTCTGTAGGTTATTGGTTCAGTTTGACATGTGATTTAACTATTTAACATACTCGTGATGCTTCAAGTCTAATATGGTAATGGAAGAACCGTCATGGCACTTGGATGTCAGTAGTAGTTAAATATACCAATGAAAAAGTCTACTGAGGTTTAAGTTGCACAAAAAACAATAAAGTTTACAGTTCTAATGGTTTCAAGGATTAGTTTCGATTTTGTTTTCATGGGTTACAACTTGTGCCTCAACAAGGATGCAACTTTGTTATGTAAATCTCTAGTTTCTTCTTTCTTATCTTTTAGCCTTGTTAGCATATGAAAATCTATAGCGGGAGCTTTCTAGTTCCTTTGTGGTTTAATTCTGTGGCCTAATAATATTGGTTCCTCGAGTGAAACACCCTGCAAGTTTTGCTGATCCTTGTTCAGGTTAGAAATGTTTTGAGACAGTAAAATAGAGCAGGTGAGAGCTCGAAATGTTTTAGGTTAATAGAAGCTCTCCGGTTGGAATTTTTGTTCGGATATTTACATCAGACCATCACTCCATTCCTACCTTTTTTTGAAGTGACCCAACACGGTAGTTCTCTGGTGTGTTTATATGATAATTCACAGGATCTGCACACATGTATAGTAAACAATGTAGATCAATTAGCTAAAGTGTACCTTGACCAAAGAGTCTTTTTGACACTAGATTCAACCTCCTAAATATTTCGTGACAATGGAGGTTACTGCAACGAGACAACACGAGCAAAACCCCTCTACTTTCGTAATCCGAGTAGAACTCGAACAATCCCCAAGAAGAGATCTTGAGGCTAGAGGGGGGGGGGGGGGGGGTATTTGGTAGTACATGAGGGGTGAGGGATTGATCTCTTTAAATAAAGAAGCTCAACCTTAGTTCCAATCACAGTAGAACTCCTCACCTCATCTAATCTTGACCCTAGAACTATACCGAGTGGCCCACAAAGGCGCTCCACTAGAACTCTAACTGCTAATATAAGCATAAGAGAAAGGTGGAGTGAGCACCAAACTCTTTATTTTCGGGCACTCCCGCGCAAAGTAACCCATAGCTCCTCATCCGTGGCAAGCCACTAGGCTTTATCTTCCTTGCCAGCATGCTTGCCGCGTCCAGTCTTCGTAAGTTTTTTTGTGGCTTCTAGTATAAATTGCTTTTGGCGGGGACTTTTGTCTTAGCCACTGGCTTGTGCACATGTAGAGGATATGTGCTCTTAATATGAAGCACCAATTTCTCACAATGCTTTGACTTATTTACAGAAAGTCGCTCATCCTCAAACTCAATGTGAGGCCTGAGATAAATGGACTTCTATGGTGTCCTTGTGCATCATGTTTTGCTTGTAGAGGTTCTATTCAACAATATCCAACAAAGAACTCAGGACTTACCGGATTTCCTTTTCGTCAATCATACCATAGCCTGGATGCCGTCCAAGTCCTTGATCATTGCAGCCACCACATGAATATACTTCATGGAGTGTTGTGGGTCCTTGTAGTTGTCAAATTTGGTGATTAGGCATGCACATGATAGAGGTCACTCCAAAGTTGTCTTAGAGTGCATCCTACATCGACTCGTGATGCTCGAACTCCCCGATGAGATTGTTCTGTGGGTAGCTCACTATCATGAACCGAGCGCTACGATCGATCTTTGTTTGTGCCTGATATTGTTGCTTCTCAGCTGAATCACTCTCAGCCTCACAGTCGGTCGTTCTCTTCTCTCACTGATGACACAATGTCATCTGTATTTAGGAGATACTGATTTCCCAATACCATATGCAGTAGTTATTATCATGTAGCTTTTCCCGTTTCAGGAAATCAATGATAATATTCTTGGATGTTTTGACTTAAGCACAAAGAGAACTTTACTACTTCTGGTTGCATTATACAAAGAGAGGATTCCCTCGGACGCGCCCGCTTAGCGCGTGGACTGCATGCGCTTTGACTCTGCTGCAGTGAGTCCACGCGCTTCAACCCCACTGCAGCGAGCAAGCGCAACACGAGGATTCTCTTTGTGCTTAGGTTATGGCATCCAAGACATTAACAATAATTTACTGGAAAGGGAAAATATGGGTGGCGATAAGTACAACATATGGCGTCGAAGAATCTAGTATTTGCTAAATTTAGATTACATTTGGACAACAATCAATGAGAAAAGGGGATATTTAATTAGAAAGCAGTTTATCGAAAAGCATCAATCTCAGCCTGGGGAAGATCAATATTAGTGCTCAGTACACGGTGTTGAAGTGCAGACAGAACAATCTCATCAAGGAGTTCTAGCATCACGAGTTGGCAATAGATATGTAAAATACACTCTAGGTCAACTTCAGAGTAATCTCTATCACGTGTGTGCGTGCCCGGATCACCAAAGTTGACAACCACATGAAGGACCCGCAACATTCCATGAAGAAGCATCTTTGTGTGGTGGCTTCGATGATCTGGGACCTGAAAGCAACATGCCACGTGATGAGTGACGAAGTTGAAATCAAAGGCATCCTGAGGTTTGTGTTGGAAACTTTTGGGTGGATCTGCTTTTAGCAAAACACGACGTACAAAGACATCATATAAAGAAGTTTGTTCATCTCAAACTGCACGTTAAGCTCGAGGATGAGCGACTTACTATAAACAAGTTGAAAAAGTGACGCTTCATGTGAGAGCTCACCTCTTACTGCATGTGCACAAGTTAGCGGTCAAGAGAAAAGTTCGTGCATAAAACAATCTGTACGAGAAGCCAGAAAAGAAGCTCATGAAGTCCATGCACGACAAGCGTGCTAGCAAGAGGGATAAAGCCAAGATGGCTTGTCATGGAAATGGAGCTATAATTTACTTTGTGCGTGAGTGCTCGCAGTCAAAGAGTTAGGTACTCACTCCACTCGCCTCTCATGCTTACGTTAGCGATTAAAGTTACAGGTTCTGTGAACCGCTCAATCTTGATTAAGGGTCAATGTTAGATGAGGTGAGGAGTTCTATTGCGATTAGGACTCGGGTTGAGCCTCTCTGTATATAAAGAGACAAATCTTTCACCTTATGCACAACCAAATGCTCTCTCTCTCTAGCCTCTAGGATTTTTCTTGGTGATTGGTTCCTCAGGTTGTGGAAAGCAAAGGGGTTGCTTGTGTTGTTTCGCTGTAGTAACCTCAACCATCACGACATATCCTCGATCAAATTATTACATTGACCCTTGATCAAGATCTCGAGCTGCCCGGAAAGGGTGCTCAAGTTAAACCCTAACTCAATAATAATGACGGCTGCCCCATGATGCCGGCTCCTAGTTGAGTTCGTGTCGGGTTTGGGTCCATCTCAACTAGTGAGCTGGCTTCCCAAGTCCAACAGTTTATTTATGAAGAAATTTGCATATTTGTGCATGTTATTTTGTTTTTTTTTTAAATAATTATTAGAATAAATAAAATTGTTTGGGCAATATTACTAAAAGATAAATCGAGAGACTTGCGATCGTACATGAGATGGGCAAATATTTTGCATTGACTTTGAGAAGCCAACAAAGCAGCTAATTAGGGTTTTCTGAGCTCCAACCCGTCCTTTATGCAGGCCCAATTTCTCTTTGTTCCTTTTTTTAAAACTTTCCCCCTGTTAGTTCCATAGCGACCTTAGCCCTTTTGCCCACCGTCTTTTCACAGCATTCACTTTTACTTACCAGTCACATTTGATCTTTCACGCGCAGGTGGACCGGGCACTATCAAATGTGGATATGCAGACCAAGGAATCAGCGTATCAAGCATTGCTTGGCTTCTACAATGGGGAGAGAGTTATTGGGAAGAACAAGCATAACCTTGTAAACCTTGCGAATGAGTTCAGCCGAAGCATGGGGCTCCAAACTCCTCCGGCCATAGCCAGAAGAATATTGGCTAAGATGAACTTGGGCGGGAATATACCAGGATTGCGAGTGAAGTAGAGCCTCCTCATTTCTTCCCCTCTGATTTCAACGGCCTTATTTTTCAATTGCTATCCTTGCAAGAGGAGTTCCATTTTTGCAAGTTTTCCCCATAAAGAACCGTAAGCATATTGAGTGGCTTCTCCCAACCATATAATTCATGCTATTTCATTGTTATTTTATACCCAGTTGTGTCTGATTACTTGATTGTATTTCTGATTTGTTACCCACTGAATGTGGAAGACCAGGATATTTACATGTATTTTTCTTGATTTAAGGGGAGACTTCATTATATTCTATAATTTAGTAGAGTTTGAGGTTCGTATAAATTGTAACTATTTTTTAATTTGGTCTCAAGATAACTCTTATCAAAATCTTCTCAGACAAGAATGTGGAGATGTGCTAGGTATCATTTTATACTTGATTGTGTGTCTGTGGTCAGTGACCGATGTCCAAGTGAAATCTTGCAGAAGTGAACTCCAACAAACAAGTATTATTTTCTATTGATAGAAGCAAGAGCATACCAAACGTATGTACTTATGTGTGCCAAGTTTCAATGCATAATATGAATGTGGATAAATTAACGGGGTTTTTATGTATCAGTCCCCCAAAATGGGTTATTTGAAAAGAGTCATTCAAATCATGTGACTTGCTATCTAATCCCCCAAATCATGTTAGTTATTCCAACAACTACTTCCTTGAAACCCATAAAATTCAGTCTCCTCCGCTCCTTTCTCCTTATATTTCCACCTCTTATTTCTCCAATTCTCATTTGCACCTCATCTACAAATAGTTAAAGATTTAGAATTTTCTCCAAAAATCTCAGCTTTTTCCAACCCGCCCAAAGTTCATGACAAGGATAACCTGATCCAGCAAGATTTAGTGTTAGAAACTAATTTTCTCCAAAAGAGGCTCTGAAATTTGAGAGAATATGAAAAAGCAAGTATTTTCCCCAACCTTTAGGTCTGATTTAGAGCTTATTCACCCTCCATATCTCTTTTCACTTGTTCTTCAACTCCCTCTGGTAGCCGGCGACGATGTCGATCAAGACGCTGATCTAGGGCTGATGGGACATGTAACAACCCCCTTCTCTTCCCTCTAAGAAAATGGGTTTTGGGTGTTTAACTCGGGTCTGGTTACGATTAACTTTACTTGAGTCAAGAATTGGATGGAAATTGATAACGTGTCCTGATTTGGAGTAACTAACGTGATTTGAGGGATTAAGTAGCAATTCACATGATTTGAAGGACTCTTTTCAAATAACTCATTTTTTGGAGAACTGATATATAAAAAACTCTAAATTAAAAGCTAATTTTCTCAATACCACCATGAACTTTCATGGATTTTCAAAAAAATACCATCATCTTTAAACTTCTCAAAAAAATACCATGAATTATTTCAAAAGTTCTCAAAAAAACTACCATCCGTTTGTTGAGGAGCGGATATTGACACCCATGAAATTGATTAACACACCCATCGGATTGTTACAAGAGTGGCATTAGTTTTTTTTTGACACTTTTAACACTCAAAAATAGTCCAAAATACCCCTCTTCTTTTTCTCCCCATCTGCCATGGCGAAACTGATGACCATCTCTTTGAATTCCTCTTTCCCTTCAATTCTCTGAGGAAGAGACCCAAATTAAAGAAATTAATTTAATTTAGATCCATTTAGCCCCTCTTTTTTGAGTAGTTTAATGGATTAAAGAAAGATAGCTGCAAAAGTTAGTCTTAATCATCCAAAAAAGAAAGGTGTCAGATCTTCATATAACAGACATTTGCATAAAGATTAAAATAGTACCAGTTGATTTCAGGTTGGAGAGGTTTGATGAATGCCTGGTTGATTTCACGGGGACTGACTTCAATTTGATTCCTTTGGGGAGGGAGACACATATGTCTTGCGCTGTTGTACGTGGTCTGTTCGGCCGTTGCACTGGTCGAACTCTGTTCGGCAAACTCCTGCGAAACAGATCGATCTCTGTTCGATCGAGTTGCCTAGAAGAGAACCAAGGGGATGATCGGTGAAGCTCGGGGAAGAAGAAAAAAAAGAGGGATGAGCTCGGGGACAGCGGCGGTAGCTCGGAGATGTGGCTTGGGTTAAGTTCGAGAAGAAGAAGAAGGGAGAAGACGGGCGGCGAGAGAGGGGGATGTCAGCGGAGAGGGGGACCGACGGCGGTGGGAGGTGGTGGATGGCAGTGAAGCAAATTGAGAGGGAAAAAGGGAGATGGGGGTATTTTGGTTATGTTTGAAAAATTAGTAGGTGCTTGGTTGGTGTCTTTATCAATTTTATGGGTGTCATAATTTAATGGTGTGTTAATCAATTTGGTGGGTATCAATATCGGCTCCTCGTTTGTTGACCACCGTCTATCTATAAGGGGAACGGATATTGCCACCCCCAAACGTGAGAAAGGACCCCCAAAAAATTTACAAGTGTGCCATTATTTCTTTTTCTCATTCACCAATAGTGAAAAGTCCAAAATATTTCTTTTTCTCATTCGCCAATAGTGAAGAGTGCAAAATATTCCTTTCTTCTTTCTTCTTCCTCCTTCCTCCTTCCTTCTTCCTCCATCGCCCTCCTCCTTCTCCAGCGACCCCCTCCCCGGCGGGGTGCTCCCCCCCCCCGACCTACCCCCCCAACCCGACCTCCCCCTCCCCGGCCTCCCCCACGACCTCCACGACCTCGGCCCTCCCCCACCCGACCCCTCCCCCCCCCCCCGCCCCGCGGCCTCCCCGCCGATCTCCCACTCCCCCTCTCGTTGTTCGGCCTGTTCGGCTGAAATCTGGCCGAACAGCTGGAGGGGGGAGGGAGAGGCCGGGGGTCGGGGGGAGAGGAGGGGGGGGGGAGAGGAGGGGAGGCCGGGGCGGGGGGGGGGGGGGGGGGGGAGGCCGAGGGCCGGGGGGAGGGGGAGGGTGGTTCGTCGGAGGAAGGGGAGGGAGGCTCGCCGGGGAAGGTGGAGGGGGTTCGCTGGAGAGGGGGGTTCGTCGGCAAGGAGGAGGGTTCGCCGACGATAGTTTTGCTGTCGAGGAAGGAGAGAGGAGGAGGGGAAAATAGCATTTTGGCCATTTTATAAATTTTTTAGGGGGCATTTATCAATTTTGGGGGTGTCTTAATTCATGGGAGGCCTTTCTCACTTTTGGGGTGGCAATATCCATTCCCGTCTATAAAGTGCTCACGTGATTGTCATGTGACAATTATAAGACAAAATAGCTCCTACCATGCCCGTGCTATACACATGTTTTTGCTTTTTGCTATTTACTATAATCCTAACGCGGGAGCGGATATTTCGACCCTAAAGAATGATAAAGGCACCCAAAAAATCCCTAAAAATTAATACAAGTTTGTCATTTTTTTGACTATTACACCCTTGGTGAAAAGTCTCCCCCCAACACAACAAACTCCACTCCCCCGCTCCATCCCCGCCTCCTCTCCCCTCCTTTCCCACCTCCACCCCCCAACAGGAACTCCACTCCCCCCACTCCTGCCCCACCTCCTCCCCCTCCTTCCCCAACTCAACCCCCCAAACGAACTCCACTCCCCCACTCCCGCCCCTCCTCAATTGGAAGTCCCTCGACCGTGGGTTCTTTGAATGGATAGACGCGAAGAAGGCGAATGACGGGTCAAGCACGAGCAACTGCAATGTTAAACAAAGGGAAGCTAGGTCGTGCAAGGAGAAAGACAATTATGACAATGGCATTGCCGAGATTATCTTGAAAATTGATAGCTTGGGTAAAGAAATTGGTGACTTGAATAAGAAGTACATATCTCATATTGTAATTTGTTTCATTACATACATACTTAAAGCAAGCACTCCTTGCCCAGCTGCAATCACGGTGAAGTATTGATTACTTGAGATGACTGGGATCTCAATTGCTGTGAGAAAACCTTGGAAAAAAGGAATAATTAAAACTATGATTTTAACTATGGAAATATGCTTCTTGTTAAATTACCTGTGGACCAATAGGTTGCTCATTGCTTCCTCCAGCCACATTTGTTGCCATCTCTGTTGCTCTCACCTGTGGACAAATTTTCATTGAGGCAATTAATTACTATCTTACATAACCAACTGTTTAGCTAATATCTCATATTTAGTTAGTTTGAATAGAAAAAACCTGTGCATGTACCTTCTTGGGACTGGCATTCTTGTATCCCTTCTTGGGACTGATTTCTTTGGTCTACCCCTCTCGCAAGTATTAGCAGTACCAACAGTCTACAATATAAACTTGACATTGTCAATTAACAAGGTGTACATTAAGAAAATAAGTATAATTTAAAGCAAGAGTTGGAATATACCTGAGTCAATACATGACCAGCTGTTGTGTAGCCTCCCTGTATCAATAGGAGCTTCAATGTCTGCCCTTGGCTACTTTCTAGGCCTTCCCCTTTGTTTCCACTTGAGACTTTTTGGGGGTTTGGGCACATGTTCATTTTAACAACCCCTTGTATTGTGGCCAAGTTACTTGCAATTGAGCACTTGATGCTTGGCCTACTTTGCTAATGCAATTTTTGTTCTTTGGATCATCTATACTCTTCTTCCTGGCCTTCTTGTGTCTACCTAAACCCTTCTTGTATGGTGGTGGAAGAAGAAAAGTCAAAACACTCCATTTTGTCCCAAGTTGATGAGTCTAGAATTGGATAGATAATTCCTTCATATGCCTTCTTATATCTATCTGAATGGTTGAACTCATGCACATAACTCTCCACATCCCTTCTCATCTCTCTAATTAATGCCACAACATGCCTACAAGGAATCCCTGTCAAATTTCACTCTTTGTAGTCACACACTCTCTTCTCAAGGTTTAATACATTCTTCCCCTTCTCTTGTACTTCAAAATTTTCTTCTCCAGCAAAAAGGCAAGAACAATCCCCACAGTCATCAACTTTCTCCCTAACTTGAGCTGAATTCAAGTGGCACCCATCCATTCCTATAATGGGTCTACAACCAGTTAGCAAACCCTCAACCATAGGTGCAAATGTGATGAATGTATGACTTGAAAGTGACAGCTTCTTCGTTCCCAGGAATTGGGTCTACATCAACCATTGCAAGACTTCCAGGGTTGTGTCCATGATTTGCTTGGCATGGTCCCTTATTTTTCCAAACTGCTCCAAGTGTTTACCCTCTATTTCATCCAAAGCAATGCTCCTTGCCCTATACAGTGTCATCTTCTCAACATCTGCTGTCAGATCCCTATGAATCATTAATTTCAAGACTTCAATTTTCATTGTAGGATCATCTCTGAAAAACTCCAAGTATTGTCTGGCAATCGAAGATGATGTAACTTGCTTGTTGGCTGTTGCCCTCCCACACTTGTGCTCCATTCTCAGACTTTTGAGAATATACTTTGTCTTATCTCTATTTCAAGCACCATAAACCCTAAATGGCCACTCCAAATCATATCCTTTAAGATTCCAATTCCATCCCGAGTTGGGGTATAACTCCGAGAGAAGGAAAAGGAGGAGGCCAAATATCAATTTCTTCACCATCAGACTGAACTGGTGTGTGCAGTTCTTGGCTATTTGAGTTAATATGACTCAGCTGGCTTCTCTATATCTACGTCAATTACCTTTTCTTTCTTTCTAGGCCTTCCACCAGATTTTTTTTTTTTTTTCCTTTCCCTTCGTTACTTTAGAAGTCCCCTCGATATCACCATCTCTATCCTTATTCACAGGGTCTTCAACTCTATCACTTTGCACTGCAGTATCCTCGGCCGCATGATTTATCTCTTCATTCACAGCAACACTGTCCTTTTCACAACATCTGCTCTCGTCTTCTTTTTGTTTCTGTGTCATAACAACTTCATATCTGCCATCACCGTCATCACTCTGATCATCATTCTCGTTACCTTCAGGAACATAAGCCTTATCATTGTCATCATCCTCATCTTTGTCTCCAACAACAATCTTCTTGCCATTTTGATCAACTATAACTCCCTCGGTGGCAGAGAACTCCTCATCTCTGTCTCCGTAATATGTATTCTCATTTTCAGATTCTTCCACTGCTTGTTCTTGAGCTATTTCATCTCAACAAAAAACCTGATCAGCAGAGTTTTTTGCCCCAGCATTGATCTGTTCACCAACAGGTTCATCAGCCTCCGCATGTGCAGCCACTTGAGCTGTGTCTTCAACCACTTTGTCCACTGCCTCAGTGCCATCATTGGGAGGCAACTCAAACTGCGCTTCAACTGGAGTGTCTATCTTGCAATAATAAGGCACCATCTCCTTGAACCTGTTCCAGCTTCAAGATGTTCAATGAACAACTGCACATTCTGGGTCACATCCAATACATCCAGCATTTTGGAAGCACCTGTGTCACAGTTAATTACAACCAACCCTTGCTCAAAATCCATTTGAGAGAGCTTTTGATGTACAACAAAGTCTGCTACCAGCCCAACTTGCTTCATGTGGCATCTTAGTTCAAACCATGACCACTCCTCTTTGTCAAAGTCCTTACCCAGATACACTTTGCCCCCAACATACCTCAACTTCTGACTTTTTAAAAGGCCCTTCCATAATGTACTTCAATACATGGTGCAATCTGACAAAAAGAGAGCAAGAAGCATAATGAGTATAGTACACAACAAAAATTATAATTAGTGACTAAAACTGACAATTACACATAGAAATTGCTCTAACTAGTCACTAACGACTTTTTTTTTACATGTAAACATTGTTCTACTTGGTCACTAATCTAAGCACATGCTAATTTAAACCAATCATATATTCAACTAGTTAAACAATGAGTTCTCACAATCACCATGCATACCAATAGCATGAGTCAACCAAAACCATATATTTAGTTATCAAATAATCTAATCACTGTCCTAATTTATCAATTAATTCCTAATTAGCCCATATAATGTTGTATCATATATTCAAATTTCTAAAGATACTCATACTAATAGCTGATGTGTGCAAGACAGCTTTTTAATTTTTTAAAGAACTTTAAATTAAACAAAAAAAACCTCCAACTTTTAATATTTCCTGAAGACATTGATACTAAAAGCCAATTGGATGTGCCTTGTCTCTGATTATGTTCTTTCAACCATGCATATTGTAAGAAAACATGCATGTCATGCACAATGAAACCACTAGCTGATCTTGGTTACCTCTCTTTAGTTACTAACTTCGTAGCTTTCATGCATGAGAAATGGAACCAGTCAATTCTCATGAGACAATTGGGCTATATAAAGACAAAAACATTAAAGGTCCTGATTAGAATAAGCTTCTTCTTTCTTAATGTAATAGCTCAACCAATTGTCTCAAAAAAGAAAGAAATTAGGAATATAAATCCTGTCAAGTAGCGAATCGGGTCAAGGGTCCCGATTCGTTCTCCGAAAATTCAATTCGTCCCATTGGACCCGTTACGAGACGGGTTGGGTTCAACCTGTCTGATAACGAATTCGTCCTCCCAACTCATCTCATAACGAATTCCTTTGACAAACAGGATGAATCAACCGATTCGTCCCGGCAGCCACCCCTACCTCCTGCCTAGCCGCCCTCGTAGAAATAAGGCGCATGAGATGGGTAAACTGTGGTGACACCCTGGATGTGGTACTCATTTTAAGCATGGAGCTCCTGAGTATATTGAAAGGTAACTCTGGTTAACGCGCGACTTTATCTTTGAGAGCCGTGTACAACAAAGATTTATTTTTCCAGAAAACACTCTATGAACACAGTTGCAATATCTGCATTCATTCTATGTGCTACTTAATCACTAAGTATGATTGTTGTTGCATATGCATGTAAAGTAAGTTCTAAAGCTTCCTAGTTTGGTATAGTTGATCATGTAATTGGCAGCATATGCATTAACTTTATATTTCTTTTAAGAAGTCTTGAGTTGTTGAAGTGAGCCTTCATATTTACTCTTATGTTCTTTAATAGAAGAAAAAGTTAACTCAATACAGAGCCCTATATTACAAGTCACTGTGCTAAGACTTATGCTTTCACAATGCATGCGAAAGATATATTTTTAAATTATATAATTGTATCTGATGAAGACTTAACTTTTTGAATAACAGAAATAATTTATTAATTGGTAAAAACTCATCTTTTAACCATTGTAATGCTCTCAAGTTGTTATTTGCTTGTCTATAACTGTTTGAAAATCAAGTGGGTTATTTTTTTTTAAAAGGGATGAGTCTAAAGTTTTTAGGGTTTATTGCTTGAGTAATAAAGAGAGTTTTGCAGTTGAAGAAGAATTAAGGTGATAGGGGTTGAGTGTACTTACTAATTATATGGGTATACTAATTAATCGTTGTGGTGAAGTTGTAATATTAAAAAAGTTAATTATATATTTTGAGCTTTTCAATTTAGGGTAAAACTGTTCAAGAAAATCTTAACTTATTTTTCGAGATACTTATCACTTCTTTGGATTTAAATAAGCGCACTCAGCAGAGAGTAGTGATCCAGAATCTAAGAGAGGAAGAAACGTGAGGTGATGAAAAAGTATTTTTCTTTTTTATTATGAAAAAGGTGACTCGATTCGGGTTCAGTCGCGTTCGGGTTTTGGAACCCGATACTAAAAACCTGACCGAATTTATGCAGTTCGGTTCGAATCTGTTTCAATTTTCGGGTGTTTTTTTTGGGTTTAACCGACTCTGCTCACCCCTAATAGGCACCCAGCCTTTTGATTAAGGCACCCAGTAGATCAAAACACCCACTTAATTTGATATAGGTACCCACCAATATTTAAAAATATCCAAATTATTCCTCTCTCTGTCTTCCTCCTTCCAACCTCCCCCTTCCCTCTTCCCCTTCGTCGCCTACCGGATTAGGCCCACCTCCCACCGTCCTCGGCCTCGTCACCCTCCGCCGTCTCCCTCCCCTCTTCCACGCCATCCTCGCCCTAGTCACCCTCCCCTCATATTCCCCCCCCTCGCCTCTCCCTCCTTTCCCCTTCTTCCCTCCCTGATCTACTGTTCGGCGGATGTTCAGCCGAACAGCAGATTGTTGGGGGGGGGGGGGAGCAGGGCGGGGGGAGAGGAGGGGCCAGGGGAGGGCGAAGAAGGCGGGGGAGCGAGAGGGGGAGGAGAGGGTGGGCGGCAGGGAATGAGGTGAGGGGCTCGCCGCGGACGAGGGCGGCGAGGAGCACGCAACGGAGGGAGAGGGGACCACCGACTGAGGAGAGTGGAGAAGCCCTTATAATTTTCACCAATAACTAGGGGCATTTGGATTTCTCCACGAGGGTAAACATGTAAACTCAAAATATGGATGAATAGTGATTTTTTTGCAGCGCCTTAATCAAATCTGTGGGTGCCTATATCCGCACTCCATTTTGAGGGATGTTGGGGAAATATTAGTTCATGGTAATTTTTTTGGAAAGATAATGGTAGTTATTTGAGAAATCCATGAAAGTTGATGGCAGAATTGAAAATTTAGCCGTATTAAATAGAAAGCTCCAAACTATGTTAGCAGCAAAACAGATTGATGATTTTGGCAGAGAAAATGGTTCAAGATAATTGTGAGATATTTGACGATTTTTCTCTATAATTTTTAGACTGTACTGTTATGCAATCACAGAGCAGTAGTTAGCAGAGTTTTATTTGAAAGAAGAAAATTAAATATGGATAGAGTATTCAAATATCTGAAAATTTCCTTCTTTTTCCACTGTAGAAAGAAAAATGTCCTTTCTTTTTCCACAGTAAAAAGATATAAAAAGATGTCCTCTTGTAACACTTACAATATTTCGATATTCCCCTAATAAAATTGGCAATTAAAGCAAATGGAAGCTTTGCGGCCAAAACATTTGTGAGTCAGAGCAATTAATGTTTTCGTTTTCTCGTGTCTGTTCTTTCAACAAGGGGGCTGAGCCTGAGACACGTGTGGAGCCCTGCGGGGCCCGACGAGATGAGATGAAGCAATTATTGGCCGACCAGCACAGTTTATTCACTTGATCCGAAAGTCTTTGGGGTTTCACCCTTTTATTCTTTGGTTGGGTGCTTCCTCCCTTTCAAGGGTTCAAAATTTTCTCTGTCCTTTCTTTTCTATTTTTAGTTGTAATCTTGACATTTTGATGCGAACCGAAGCGCCGCCTGAATCCATCGATGTCCCACCTCGTCGCGCCATCTCAACCTGAAAACTGAGAAGAGGAGCAGGGAGAACTTGCAATTGAGGGGAAAATTGGGAAAATTGATTGATCTAGGGCTAATTTGAGAGAGCCCTAATCTCTATTACAAAGGGGGAGCTCAGAGATGGGTAAAATCCCCAAAAATCCAAAGCTAAAATCAAAGAAAATACATCAGCTGCCATTTGTAAACAAAAAAGCCAAAGATGAACCATAAACAGATCATATCAATTCTCACAGAAGGACTACATTAGTGTAAACATGAAATCCAACAATTTTACAAGTCCAAGGTCTGGTCTCTTTTCAAAAGATAGGGCATTCAATTAACGAAATCTACAAGCCTGTCTATAATGATTGAAGGCAAGTATATTACAACGAACGTACTAGTAAATTAACAGCTACAGGGGCTTAGCACAGGAGAATTTACACAACCACGTATCGTTTCAATTTGGTATAGATAAATATATTACGATACATGGAGACAAAGCCGTATATAGCAGAACAACATACAAAGAGGCAGAAGAGGAGGATCAGCATGTACAAAAAAAAAAAAAAAAAAAAAAACAACCTAGGAAGTACTCTCTCAACCCAGACCCAGGCCCCAGTTTTGCTAAACCCTAAACCTTCTCGACATCAACACAAACAAGAAGAGCAACTAAGTTTGACCTCCTCAAACACCAGTCACTACTTCTTTGTGGACCAAGCCCTGATTCTCAAGGTTCGAGTCTCTGTGACCGGCCCACATTGTGGTGGTCAGAAGTGGCCACAAATAGCTCAGCCTCTGCTTCCTTGTCCTTCGGACGAATGACGTGGTGTGCTGCCGGATTAGCCCATTGATGGCCTTGAGGTAGTTGCTGGAGTCATGGTCCCGAAGAATTGTGCCCTCCGAGCCATAGGCGGTGGGCTTGCTTAGTGTTTCAAGCGGGTGGGGGGAATTGAGGAATGCTTTCCGGGCGCTGCTCGCTCCTGGATTGGGAGCACCGTTGCTGTCCTTCGCGTTGAGGGAATAAAGGGCGGCTCCGGAGGGGAGGAGAGGGTGCGCAGGAGATGATTTTTCATCTGGTTGAAGGATGAAGAGCTTCCCGAGGGGAGAATAGAGTACTTTCTGCATTGCCACCAACAACATAGACATTACATATTGATAGGATAGATAGAAGTACAACACATTATAACATTACATATAACATCTTAAGAATGTAAGATTTCCATAAGCAAGCAAACCTTGTTTTTTGGTTTTCAATTAGGTAAAAACAATTATTGCGTTGGCTCTGGAAAATTGATTGATGATTTATACAAGCCGAATTGGATTTAAATTTTGAAAATTACTTATTGTCTCTAAATGTTGAAAGCGTTGGCAATAAAAGATGTATTGTTAAGGAAACTCTTTCAGATTATGACATGAAGGATTGGGTCATATGTGTGTTGAAAGAATAAAGAGATTGGTAATCAATGGGTTCTTTATAACCTAGATTTTACCGAGCTTAGTACTTGTGTGTATTGCATAAAGGTAAAGCAAAAAAAAAGTACTAGTAAAGGTTCTAAAAGGAGTTCTGAATATCTTGAAATCATACACACTCAGGACCCGTGCCTACCCCTTGTCTGAGATATTACGTCTCTTTTATTGATAATCATTCAAGATGCATGTCTCTCTCTCTCTCTCTCTCTCTCTCTCTCTAAATAATATAAGTTGAAGCAATAGATGCTTTCAAATCATATAAGGCTGATAAGGCTGAGGTGGAGAACCGAAAGATTAGAAAATAAAGATAGTAAGATCAGCAGAGATGAGTGTTATGAGATGTATACTGAAAAAGAACAAATGCCTAGTCCATTTGCTAAGTTCCTTGAAGAAGAAGGTATTGTGGCCCAATAAAATGTCGGGCACACCGCAACAAATGGTGTGGCCGAAAAGAGAAATAGGACTTTAATAAACATGGTGAGAAGTATAATTACCAATGCTAATTTGCCATTGTCCTTTTGGAGTGAAGCACTTAAAATGACTGTGTAACAAGGTTCCTTCTAAGGTTGTTACAAAAACTCCTTTTGAGATTTGAAAAGGATGGAAGCCAAGTTTAAATCATATGCATGTATGGGTTGTTGGGTTGAGGTGAGGATTTATAATCCTCATGTAAAGAAACTTGACAATCGTGCACATTCAGTTATTATGTCATGTACTGATAATTTTCATTGAAAATTAATGTTGGACTCATAAAGTTGTGTTTATGTGAAGCTTAATTTTTGAAAAGTTTTATTTTATTCCTTATGTGCAACTTATATATTGGCTATAAAGAAAAGTAGCAATTAAATAATGTAAGATTGTAATAAAATGCTCAACTCAAGTGGGAGAATGTAAGATATTTTCTCAAGATTCATCAAAGGTTGTAATAAAATGGTCAAGTCAAGTGGGAGAATGTAAGATATTTTCTCATGATTCATCCATTTTTATTTGACACAAATGTGATATATAATGAAATGAAATAAATTAGTAATCATATAAATGATTAAAAAGTAATTTTTCATTGTTGGTCAAAACCATCTTGATGGAAGGGTTATAAAGAGAGTTCCTTGTCTATACATAAGAATACTGATCATTTTGTTTTCTTCCATCAAGAAAAGACTAAAGATATAAAATAGGCAAGAAGAAGTTATAAAGGGATAAAGTATTTGGACATTCTTCTCATCTAACTTTAATTGTTAAGGGATTGTGTTCAAACGATTGAACATGGCTAAATGTATAAACCTTTACTCATGTTTTATGTGTGCATGAGATTAGTATATTATATGTACGCCATACTATTAAACAAATAATTCAAGTTTTATTATCAACATCAGAATTTGATTTCTAATAGCAAAGTCTTAAGGTTGTTGATTCTTAAATGTTACCTTTTAATCTTTGATTTAAGAAATTGAATGCTAACTTATTTATCCTAAAGTTGTGTGATGACTGAAAAATTCATCCTTATCAATTTATAAAAAATCTGACATGAAGTGATGACAATGTTAAAGATAAAAGTCGAATGATATTGTTATGTCCTATTCATTGTTCATAAAAGTGTCGACCATAAATCTCAATTATATGGTTCTAATTTTGTTCCAAATTGGATGCAATTGTATGTAGCTTTGCATCTATTATATTTTCTTTATACTGTGTGCAAAGTTTTCTACTATGTTCTGTTAATGGCCACAAACATATACATCACAAAGCAGAAATTTTCCAATCAGTTGAGTTAGGAATTCGTAGTTACCTCCCTGTCGAGACAAGGGTGAGAGCGGAACGCCCCATTGAGACGCTTGAGCAGCTGAGCAGCATGATTAGGATAATTGCAAGAGAACGCTCTCGGAACAATATCCCTATGCATCATCACCGAGCAAATGTGCCCCTCATCCAGCCCAAGTTCATCGACCACACGTCTCCCACCACAGAACACCGATGGAGATCCAAATGTAACGACTGGAAGAAGAGAGGAGGCGGGGACTGCACCTCTAGCACGGAGCATGAGATTGACGAGCAACGAGAGGCTGCCACCAAGCGAGTGGCCTGTAAATCTAAACTTGGCCTTGTCACCATAGCGGTTTAAGTGAGCCAAGATCTCGGGCATGAATTGCTCATATATTCCTTTTGCTGCTTCATAGATTCCTCGGTGCACTAGCACTTCAATTTCCTACTTATCAATGATAATTTGAGTATAAGATCATTCTGATACTAAGAGAAAAACACGAAAAACCTTCATTATGATGAAACAGTATACTCACCTCAAATTTAGTTGGTTCAAAAAAGAGGTTGGCTTGCCATGATGCCAACGAGTCGGAGCCCTGTCATTTCATCAAACATGTACATTTAGTATTGAGCTATTGACATTTAGGACTTCAGCAAACAGAATTTCGTAACAGTCACTCTCAATCCTTAATTTGATTTGTTTGAAGTCCACATTATCTAGGGCTATCCTACACGTGGACCCATCAGGAAAAAAAATGGAACCAGCTACCATAGCGGTCTTCATTAAATCTAATTGATTCGGCCTAATAAGATGTCTCGAATCAAACTGCAATTTAGTACTTACCACGCTAATAGTATCTTCTAGGCATTAAAGCCAGAAACTTTCTGGTCAATTTCACGAAATTTTTGTGACGCATATTAATGCTAAATTCTTTCTAAATGTGCTATAGGTATCCACATGAATACCTACTTGGGTTATTTCTATCTTTTTGGAGGTTGAAAAGAGGACATGGTGCAAAAGTAAAACAAAAATAATGCTGATCTTTTGACAGAAAGGAAACCAAATGACTAAATGAGTGCTCAAATATTCTGAATCTTCCTCCTCTCTAATCAAATGGTGATAAATGGATTCAAGTAAGGACCTATCTAATATGCGGCCAAATGAGAAAAACATAGTGTTAGATACATATTTCATTCTCTTTGGTACACGCCTAAAGAGTATGGAGCGTCTTTCGTAGTTAAGCTCCATGGAGTTTAAATAATAAGAAGCATCTTTACCATAATTTTTCTATAAACAATTTATATTTAATTGATTTCATCCTCTCTTAGTTGGATCAATAGGAACAAGGGGCCACAATAGAGCCGACGCCCCACGCTGTCAAACTTGGTTCATATCAAAACTTATGCCCTTGTAAAAATCGAACCTCATTGTAAACCTCGAGCTTAATTATATTTCTAATATTATATAAATTAGGCTATTTACATAAAAGGCCTTTACTATTTCAAAATTTACCTGGATAACAAAGCATCGTGCACACGTGTTGGGATCGTCGCACACGAACCACTCGCACGGCGACGACTGCAGCGTGCGCAGCCCACTCGCCGCCTTCAGCCTGGCGTCCTCTTCCGCCGCCACCACCGCCGTCATCGTCGACGCCGCCACGAGCGCCGCCACCTCAGACTTGTACACGCGGTCCCCACGCGTCTCCGTGGGGTCCACATCGCAGCCGCCGCCTCCCGCCTCGTGGGCCCCATCTTTCCCGCCGCCGAGCGAGAGGAGGCCCTTGGCGTGCGAGTGGACGTAGGAGGCGGCGGAGGCGGCGATCTCGTATGCGACGGAGGGGCGGAACGGGCGCTTCACTTTGGAAGCGGGTGCGGGTTCAGGATCCGACCCGTTAAGGTCCTGGTGCGGGCGGGTGGAGTCGCTGTCGAGCTTGGCCTTGACCGCCACTTCTGATTTCTTCTCTAGTGAGGAGGTCACAAGCGACAGATCGTAGTATCTTCTCAAATCCTCAGCCTGTGGAAACAAATTGATTAATTATTTACAGAACATGTCCATAATATTTCAACGAATTGAATGAACGTATCCATAAGATATCAAATAGATAACTAGATTCGCACTTCAAATAGATAGCTATATAATATAGAATTTTTTATATGATAAAAAAGAATTATTTTGTAAAATTGATTCATATTTAAAATTCATAATTGATTCCGATAAAATTGATTCACATTTCAAATTCATAACTATCTAATAGAATCATATCATTGTTTTCATTAATCCGCAATTTTCCCGGATAAGCACCGTTTGTGTTGAATTATCAACATATTCTTTCTAAATATAACTTTTAAAATAAGTCTCTCAAAATACACTTGACTTACTTTACATTTTAAAAACTTCCTCAAAAACGAATAACATAAGTATATTAAACGTATTCTTCTTTAAAGTTTTATTAATTTATGTTGTTTGTCTCCTTCAACTCCTGCAGTTTTTGATACTGAGTTTAAATATCAAAATTCAGTTTTCAGAATCCTAGCAAAATTGTTCACCAATGGGCCCCAAACAGTCCAGATCATTCACACAACACAGCACAGCCCACTTGTTAAGCAAAACTTGTTACCCTTTGACCCGGTCCCAGGTGGGTAGGTGACCCGGCATTAAACAAGCTTGTTGCAACATCAGTCATTTTTTTTTTCTTTCAATTTTTAAACTCTCACACCAAACTCAGAAAATAAAAATTAAACAAAAAACACTCCCCCCGTCATTCTATTAAAAGAAACAGTAAATCAAACGGCGGAGATAAGATCAAAATCAAGAAAAAACATAGGACGAACCTTAATCTCAGGGATCACGTAAGCCATGTTGCAGAGAAAAGCCAGCTTGGAAAACAGCTTCGTCTCCGACCACGGCACCCTTGTCAAGAACCGCTCGAACCTCGCCGGGTTCCACTCCTCGTCCTCCGCCTCCGCGGTGGTCCCCATTTCCTCGTTCGATTCGTACTCGACTCCACAATAATAATCGCCGTCACCGCCGCCCCCATTCTCCTCCTCCTCTCTCTGCTGCCGATTACGCCATCTCGTTCTGAGTTCCAGCAATCTCTCGATCCAATTCGCTCTCTTGTCAGTCCCGATCCCTTCAGCCAAATTCTCGTGCCCCTCTTCTTGATCGATCATGTGGCCGCTGATCTCTCCACCGCCGCCGCCGCCGGACTCGCCGGATTCGAAGATGAAGGGGACTGAGAAATGGAAGGGGAACATGCCGACCGATCTGCTGCTCTTCATTTTTGTGGTTGAACTCGTTGTTGTTGTTGTTGTTGTTGAAGCTGCTTTGGGGACGATGAGCGAGCACCTCAGCTGCGGCTCGGACCGCGACCGGCGGATCTTGGCCCCGAGATCGCACCGGAGCTCGTTGCCGGACTCCGACCGGTGCATGCCGGAGATCTCTCTCGCCGTCGCCGTCGACGCCAATGCCGCCACCGCGGCGGATGAGAAGCTGACCGCCGAGGTACAGGCCATTGTCCCCCAAAAAAATTAATTCCGAGCAGTTGCTTCCTTCTTCTTTATATTATTGCGGTGCCTTTTTGGACAAGATCTGAGATCCGTGAAACTAGAGAAAATGAAAATCAGGAGAAAATTTTTAATTTTTTTTCTTTTTTGCTAATTTTAGTTTGGGGAAATCAGCCCTCTCCCACGTCGCAAAATTTAGGTACCCAGCCCTTATATAGCAACGGACACTTAATCAGAAATGTCGTTCTTTAAATTTTATTTTAAAAAAATATACGAAAAGCAAAAATGTCGAAAATACCCTTAACCGGAGTTACTAGGAGCTGCGAACTCGAGAAAAAAAACCAAAAAGAGGAGAATTTGACGCGTAGCTTGAGTGTTGAGAAGCCAGTCGCTCCGCTGTCCTTTAAACCGAAGGAATCTTCTCGCTGCGTTTGGAATCCCTCCCTTTGGGATCTCCGTCCTCGCAATCTCAACAAGAAAAACTCAGTCCTTACAACTACAATTTCAAGCAATTGAAAGTCGAAAGCAAACGAAATCTATCGATAACTTTCCTCAGATTTTTAATGTTTGTTTAAGGGAAAATTGTTTTTAGGTTCTCGAGAAAACAGAATGGAACCGTCAAAACCTCCTCACCATTTAAAAGCTTTCCGAAAAAGTCTTTCAATACCAATTTGTGTATTTTTTTAAGTCTGTGTGCATCAACTGGACACACGTCTGTGGTTGAATGTTAAAAATGCCTTTTCTGCCAAACAGTCCTCTCTCTGTACAAATAATAACACAGAGATAGAGAGGAAGGGAAGAAGAAGAAGAGAAGAAGCAACACCGCATCGAGCTCCGTCTCCGAGCTCGCCGAGATCTAGTAAGATCCGCCCGTGACGAGCTCGAGCGCCGACTGCTTCGGATAGAGCTTCCGAGCCCTAGATCCTTGACGGCGAGCAGAGCCTCTGAGCTCAAGCTTCCAGCTTTGTCTCCAGCTTCTTTGTCTCGAGTTCCCATCCGGCTAGATCCGTGGGCTGCGAGCCGCCTTGGTTTGATGGCGTTTGGCGGCGAGATTCGACAAGAACGAGCCGATATCTGGCGACATCCAACGAGCTCGTTTACTTCTGTTAGGTCTTCGAAGGATGAGATTTTGAGAGATGAGTAGGTTTTATTTTGAGTTATTATTCAAAGGATTTCACCATTTTGAACTTTCTGTGTTGTTTATTTCGAGGGGTTTTGGCAATCATTTATTTAATCTTTTGTGCATTTTGGATGTTTTGTGCTATTTTTTCTGTGTTGTTTCTTTCAATATGTTTCATCATTCTAGAGTTTTTGGGGGTTGGGAACTGTGGAATGGATCGAATGAGTTGGCTTTGGAGAAGAAAATCATCAGAGAAGCGTCAGGAGAGATTGATAGCTTAGGATAAATATCCTCAATCTCTGTTTTGTAATTTTATAATTTATGAGAGTTGGAGAAAAATTATGAAGGTAGATAGAAATAGGGAGAGTTGGAAAGAAGTTTATATTTTGTAATTTTTTTTCTTTTTTCTTTTCTTTAATTTTTAGGCAAAATAGCGGGCAATCGTATATATTTATTGATTATTAATAAATTCACTATTTTCTGCCTATTTTGATAAATTTCTGTGTGTCTATTTTTATATGCTTAATGATAATTTGTGATTTTGAGGTAATTTTTCTGATTATTTTTTTAGGATGAGTGATAAACTTGTAATGAATTTGTTATTTGTGATAAATTGTGATTTATGATAAATTTTACTCTATTTGTAAACAAATTTCACTGTATGGTGGACAAAAAAAAATAATATATTGGACAAAATTTTCAATAAGTGGATATGATTAATCAAAATTGTACAGAAATTTCAGTAGGCAAATTTATATTTTTTTAATTTTGTAATTTGATGTAATTTTGTAATTTTTAGCTTAAAGGGATTTGATGTAATTTTGTAATTTTGCGGTAATTTGAATTTGTTTTTGTGATGATTTTGTAATTTGATAATTTTGAGGTAATTTGATCATTTTCATGTAATTTTGCTCAAGCATTTTTAGGTAATTTGTGATTTTGAGCTAATTTTGCTAATGATTTTTTAGGTTGAATAATAAATTTGTGATTTGTGGTGAATTTTACTCTATATTTAGATAGAATCCATAATTTGGTGGGCAAAAATTAAATATCGTGAAAAGTTTTTCCAATAAGTGAACTGAAATAATCAAAAGTGGATAGAAATTTAAGCAGTTGGACAAAAATTCCAATATATAGGTGGAAAGTGGGATAAATGGACAGAAAATTAGGAAGTTGAATAAAAACTGGGCGAGGGCTCATGTTTGTGCGGTAGACAAAGTGGACAAACTTTCAATGTGTTCACCATGTTCTAATTTGTCTACCATCTAGGGAATTCAATGGTTTGAAACTTTATCCACTTTAATCATCTTTTTAACATCCCTCTCATGAATTCTAGTTGGTTGTTTGTCCTGTCAGGTGGACAAAAATTCTCAAAAATTAGACAAATAATCCAACAAGTGGACATAAATCGTCAAAAGTGAACAAAAATTTAAGTAATTGACCAAATTTTCTAATATACAGACAGAAATTGACAAAAATGGACATAAAATTTAGAAGTTGGATAAAAACTGAGCGCGGACTCAAATGTGTGCAATAGACTTAGTGGATAAACTTTTAAAGGTGTCCACCATAGTCTGTTTTGTTCACCAAACTGTGGTATTTGTTCATAACCCTAAAGTGAATAGAAAGAGAGAAAGTTGGACAGAGATATATAAAAAGACAGAAAAATGACGCAGGTGGATAGAAAGAGAAAAATTGGGCATGATCTTTCCTGCCGATGATAGATAGATCTGGGGCGACGCTGATCTGAACCCGGGAGAAGGATTTTGAGTTAATTTGTGAGTTTGAGTTAATCTGTGATTTTGAGGACAAGAATAATCAAAAGTGGATAGAAATTTAAGCAATTGAACAAATTTTACAATATGAAGACAAAAATAATTAAAAGTGAACATAAAATTTAAAAGTTGGATAAAAACTGGGCGCAGACTCATCTGTGTGTAGTAAACAAAATGGACAAACTTTTAAGGTGTCCACCATGTTCAGATAGACACAATATTGAAACAAAATAGCATGAATTCAAGTCATTAATAGATTCGCATCCTTACGTAATAAGTAAATAATTTTTAGTATAATATATACATTTTTAATTAATATAATAAAGATAAACAAACATAAAAGTGAAAAATAAATAAATATTCATATGTTAAATAGTTTTTTTTTATAAACAGCAGAGGTTAAATAATTTTATAAAACGAGTTTTTTTTGTTTTCATTTAATTTTATTTTTTAAATATTTAAATAATTTTATAAGTAATTTGATCAAGTTAACAATAAATTTTGAAGCTAACGTCCTTTTCATGAAGCAATGTTTTTTTTTTTCATTTCAATATTCGAAATTGATGATAGCAATTGCTGACATAAAAAAATAAAAAGGCAAATAAAAATGACTCCATGCTCAATGAATAGGATAAAAGGAAAAAGTACAAAATAAAAAATAAGATGGGAATTGTGAAAATATATAGTATCCCGTATTTTGTTGTGACAGGAACAAATACCTGCATCCAAGATGATCTTAGTAAAATAAATTTTTGACAAAGCTTTAAACACAGTGATAGCTTTTTCACGGGTTGAGGACGTAAAAGTAATTTTTCTCCCTTTAAAATGGGAACAAAACCGCCTTCTTCTCCTCTCCCTCTCATGGCTGTGCGCTCAGACAGTCAAAAACTCAGCATGAAGATAACATAAAGAAAGGAAGAGCTTCGATTCCATGTAGACGGAATTATGAAAACCTCACGACACTGCACGAGATAAAACTAAAGGAAACTATAAAAATAGGAAATGTGAATAAATTGGAGACAGTGAAGCTTAGAAGAGAAGAAAGCTTGAGTTTGGGAGAGAATGCTAGTTAACTGCTTACCTAATGAGCGGACTTCTGCGTTTCACTGAATGAATGAGTTTTGAGTCCTCTTTGTTACGTTGTTATTATATTGGAAAAACACAGAGAAACAGAGATTTTATAGGGGGGAGGTGAGTAAAATGGGGGAAATATAAGAGGGGAGGGGAGGAAGGATCTGCGCACGTGTCTCGCCCTCTCGGAGTGAAACCCATGTCGGTGGAGGAGACTGCCCTTGTTTTAGACGCATGCAGATGCAGTGGGGGAGCAGTGGGGATAATATAGTAATTATGATATCTCAGAAGTTTTCCCGAAGAAAAGGCGGCAAGTGTGCGGTCGCATGGGGGTGAGGGAGTGAGGGGCAATCTGGACAACGCGGACCAGAACTGGTTTTTGTTGCTATTAATTGCTAGGTGGCCTCAACGAGAGAGAAGTGGGGCCCGCACTTTTGTCTTTTCCTGCTGATACGAACTTTTTCGACGTGTTTTTTTTTTCTGTGAAAAAGGTGGGGGCAAAAGAAAACAAAGGAGAGAGGGAAAAGGAAGAGAGGAGCGACGTGGGAAGGTGAAGTGCCGTGGTTGAGTTCTGGTTGGAAAGGGGTAGAAAATATTGCTTGGCTTGGCTTGTGGGTGGGTTCATGTGGGTCGAGTCAAGCCCGTGCTTGACCTCATTGAAAGCATACGATTAGGGTCTGTTTTCTAGTTGTGAATTTGGTGGACCTGGGCTTACGTTTCGTGTGACAGACATGAGCGTTCACCGAGTTCTCATAGACGGTGCACAGACTGTTTCAGAATTTCTAGTTGTCGGCTTGGTGGATTTTGACTTTGCTAGTTCGAATTGGGCTGAGGTAGACCCGATCACGGTTTGATTTGAACCGCCGAATCGAACCGTGAACCGATCGGAATGAACCGGAACCTCCCACCGCTGTCGTGTTCGTGGTTCCGAACCGAACCGGCACCGGCTGGTTCTGGAGTGTGAAAATTGGAACCGGGAACCGGCGGTGCCGGTCCTGAACCACCGGGTCCAGGTTCAAAAAGTTTTTTTTTTTCTTTTTGTTTTTTTAGGCCGCTCAACCGGCCCTTGGCCCTTTGGGCTTTGGGGGTGTTCTCTCATTTTTTTTTGGGGTAAACTTTTGTAAGATATTTAACTGAATTAAAACATACAACAAATATATATTCTTAAATTTAATGAATTACTTGTCCTAAGCATGCAACTGAAATAAAGAATTTAAAGAAAGCAAATGGCTGGTCTGGGTGACGTAGCCGTGCAGACGCACTGCCCAAGAAGAAAGTTGGCCGGTCTCTCGTCCGGACCTTAAAAGTGGCCTCCTCTCCTAACGGTAAAAACTCTCCCGGTAGTACACTAGCACCCAACTCAGGACGATAAGTCAGGCCTCTGCTCAGATGAAGATTCGTTGCCCGTAAGTGGAAAAAGAACGTCGAGAAAACAGCAAAAACCGATTGCAGGAACACAGTTTTTTTCAGCAGAATGTAAGAAATTTGTGGGAGAAAGAGAGCAGATTGATTTCTATTTCATGTAAAAGATACGTGCAGAACTAGGGTATTTATAACCCTCTGCAGATCTTTCGTTTGTAACAGCCCGAGAGAATCTGTGATCATGCGCGAGTGGTTGCAACGTGCAGATCCGATTCTCTTGAACGGGTCCAACTCTACCCGAAAATCTCAACAGAATTTTAAATAAAAATAAAAAATAAAAACCCAACAAAAATGTTTAGCAGGTCCAACAAGCCCTGAATCGAACTGCATTCGTGTCCGCAGGTCGTGGGCGCGCGCCACCCGGCCCGGTTCGACGCGTGCGCGCGCGTGTGGGGATGTGGCCCATGGCCCAACACTCATAACATTAGGCATGAGAGGAGTTTGTATATATACTACCTAACCTCCCATCTCCTATCCAATATGGGACTAAACTCAAAGGCAAATAAGAGGGAAACTCAAGTTTTTCCTCCAACTCAAAACACATCCAACAACTTTTGGGCCGGCCCGCTACCCGCCTGCGCCCTCCTTTTTCTTTTTTTCCCTTAAAAATGGGGCCCACTGCGCCTGCAGCGGTAGCGCAACAATGTCATGTAGGCCCCACAGCTAACCTGGTGTCTCCAACGGTCCAAATTGAATGCTATTAATTTTTTTTATAAATCCCTTGACAAAATCTCTGATTCTCCTCCACACCAAATTATTTGATTCTCCTTTCTAATTCTACAAATCTCTTGACAAAATCTCTCTCCAAAATTCTCTTCAAGATCTCTCTACAAAATCTTCTAAAATTTTTCTACAAAATTCTCTACCATATTCTTTCATTTTCTAACACTCTTCAATTTTCTTACTCTCCATCATCAGGACAAGTGAAAGTTCGTCGGCAATAGGTAAGGGCAAGGTCGGCGAAAATCAATTCATCTGCACATAATATATTCGGTTACTTGCAATCAACACCTTATTCCTACACCGATGATGATAAATTATAAATACATTACGAAAAAGAGGCACAAGTCAATATTTTGACCTAAAGGTCCCAAACCCAAGCCGATGATAGAGGCAAAGAAGATACCACTATCGCTAGCCAAAAATTAAAATATGATCTTTTCGTGCATCATTTTACGAAAAATAAGAATGATGCGGGCACGGTCGTTAGAGTAAGTTGCAAGTATTGTTCAAAAACATATAAGTGGTCTGTTTCTGGTGACTATGGGACATACCAAAAGCATTTGGAGAGGGTGTATTCTTATGAAGTGGGTATCATAAAAACACAAACTCAAATATCAAGGTACGTTATCAGTACCTCTCTTCAAGTATTTTATTTCTCTGATGTTAAAATAGAGATGAATTAGCACGAATGGTTGCCGTTAAGCACTTGTCTTCTAGTTTCAGTGAAAAATTAGGTTTTATAAATTATTATAAAAATGCATTAATTCTCAAGCAAGTATAGTGTCTAGGACCACTCTCACGCGCACAATCCATAAGTTTTATAAAAAGAAAAAAAGTACATATTTTTTTTCATTACTTTTGATGAACGTGTATCTATCTGTAGCGATATATGGAGTGATAATTGACAACTTGGGGATCATCTGTCATTGGGTTGATCGTGAATGGAACTTACAAAAAAGAGTAATTGCTTTTAGAGTTTTTGATGAAAGACATGCTATTTATAGATTAATAAAAGTAGTTATAAAAGAATATGGTTTGATTAATAAAATTTTTGTAATTGGTTTTGAGAATATATCTGCTAATACTCCATCTATTCACGAATTAAAAAAAAATTAAAAGCCTGCATTTGAGGGTAAATTTTTCATCAAAGATGTGCTTGCCATGTTTTAAAGTTATGTGTATAAAATGATTTAAAATAATTAGAAGATTATATTAAATGTATTAGACATGCACTTCACAATTTATAGACATATCCACGAATAATGAAAGATTAGAGAAAATATTGTTAATCAAAAGGTATGAGGTCCAAACGATTTCCACGGATGTTTCAACTCGTAGGAGTTCAACTTATGAATTACTTAATGATAATAATTCTTATAAAAATTATTATGTGATTTTATTGATAACAATATTAATGATATTAATTTATATCCTCGTCAATGGGATGTATGCAAAACTATTTAGATATCATAATTTTTTAATAATATTATTTACACTTTATCTGGTGTTTATTATCCCACAACACATTTATTTTTATTGAGTGTGTTAATATTTATGGTGTGATGAAAGAAGATGAAAAAGATATGGATTTATTTATTGTATTCAAGCAATGAAAAATAAATGGCTAGAATATTTACATGATTTCACCTATTTATTTAGTTGCATGTGTTTTTTTTATCTATGTTGTAAATTAGATGAATTGAATGATTATTTGAAGGTTGATTATGAAATTCTAAATTGAATGAAGATGTTTATGATTTATTTAGTGAAGTATAAAAAGCAATTTATGCTTTATATGATGAATATAGTAGAATTTATAGTTCAAGTATTAATATCTCCCGTCATGACCAAATTAGTAGTCAAGTTGAAGATAATTTTAAACTTAGTAGATGGTAATTAATACTATTGCAAAGAGGCAAAAAACCTCGAGGGTCTTCATCAAGCTCGAACTCCGAGCTTGATAGTTATCTAACTACTTCATTTGAGTTTGATGAAGATTTTTAAGATATAAAATTTTCAATCCTGCAATAGTGGAAGGAGCATTCAATATAATTTTCAATTATAGCAAGTATTGCAAAATAAATTTTAGCAACGCCGGTGTCAATAGTAGGGTAGAGCAAACATTCAGTGCGTGGGAGAATATTTTAGATCAAACCAATTGAATATGTCCCTCGAATCAGTGAAAGCCCAAGCATGTCTTGATGACTGGACAAAAACTGTGTTAAGACAACCAAGAAATCATGCAGGAACAAAGTGAAAATTTTATTAAAAAGGCGATCACTGGAACGGAAGGAAGCGATTGAGGTAAAGTATGGGGATTAGGGTAAGAGAACTACATGGTCTTTGATTTCTCTAAACTCCAAGAAAATATTAAGGCAACTGCATTATGTAAGGATTAAGTTCAAGCCCGTTTTTTATTTTTAATTATTTTGTTAAATTTCCTTAGATATTAAATTAGTAATAGTTGAAAATAATTATGTTGAAAAGAATTATTTAATTTTTTTAATTATTCTCTTTTTTAACTATTTTAAAAATAAACTAAAATTGCCGAATTAGATTTAAAAAAACAGATTTAACCAGTTCCGGAACTGAAACCGCCCACTAAGAGGCCTGTTTGTAGAATCTATATGTGATAATACTAACATTAGAAGGGGTGAATAGTGTTTAAAAACTTAATCAAGAAATATAAGTAAATTGAAAAAACATTAATAACAATAACAATAAAGAAATATCAAACCAATCAGGGAATACAAGTCAATCACAAACACAGAGATTTTATCCAACTTTAGTCCTCTAGACCTACGTCCAGTCCTCAAACCAATCCCGCTTGAGATTTTCACTATTTTTTATCTTAAAAAATCACAAGATCACTCTTGTACAACCTATTGACAAGTCCTATGTCAATTTGTACATAAACCCTCAAAAACTAGATAGTTTCTTTTCTTTAGAATCAAATACAATGATCCTATAAGCCTTTATGTGATTGTGGAAGTGTATCTAACAGTGGCTTACCGGTTACTCTTAAACTTTCTTCACAAAATTTGAGTTAGGTGAAGAAAAGAAGCAATGGAATAGAGAGTTCTGGTTCTTGACAAAGTCAAGAAAACAATTGAAATGTCGTGTGAAAATGAGAGGAATAGGCCTATATTTATAACTTGAGAATACTGACTGTTGTTTAGTTATTCTAGCTTGAATTTGAATGAACAGCTGTTAAAAACGTTTAAACTTTTAAAATTCACACAACTGTTTAACAGTCAGAAACTGACAGATAACAGGTTATTCAACTAACTAGAGAAGAACAAGGTTATAAGTTCAACTATCAATGATAATTAGTCGACTGATTTATGTAATAGACTGTATCAGTGTTTCTGTTGAACACTTATAAGTCAGATACATTGAAACATAAGTCGACTGATGAAAATCAATTTTGAATCTTGAATCTCTGTAAGAGACAGTAGTCGACTAGAAGGAATTATAAGTAAACTTGACTGAGAATATTAGGATATTGTCGCTTTCTGTTGTGAACTATTAGTCGACTACACTGACTTATGCATCAATGTATCAGTCCATATATCAGTGTATCAATTTATAAGTTGACTAGAAAGAATCATAAGTCGACTAATTGTGTTGTGTGTATCAAGGCTTTTAACAAATTTTCTAAAAAAAATGAAGAATGAATATATGTCTTATCAACTCCTTGTCTTTCTTTATCTTCAAGTATAAGCATTATCTTCAACAGTATTTGTCCATGGGTTGTTACAAGACACATTACAGTACAAATGCTAACAAATATACACAATATCTGTTTGTTATCATCAAAACACTAATCAAGTTATATGTTGGGCAAGAATTCATGATCCAATACCGTTCTAGTTCCTCCTACGAAGGAACCGAGGACTGTCGGTTTGCAATCGGGGTCACCTCTAGGCTGAGGTGCACGTGATAAGCTAATTGAGGTTCTTCGGTGAGCTGGAAGCGAACCTGCACAACACCGAACGGGGTCAAGTGTAACACCCACCTTGTTTAAATCATGTAAATCGGCAATACAAAAAGTTCAACTATTTCCTTTACTAAAATTTAAAAGTATAAGCTATGATTCTAAGTGAGTTGTGTTACACAGCTGGCAACCGATTGAATTCAGATATTGATTATGCAAATTGAAATTTTATATCGTTGGGATATTAAAATATTATGATATAAGGGGTAACGCCCTATCTCTCCTGGGATCGAGGGTGCTATTGCGACGTACATAAATAGGGCTAGAATACCTCGCGTATGTACGCTAAGCATTAGTATAGTACATGAGTCAGAGTATGAAAGTACGGTGATAATATAAATCCAACAGAAAAGGGTATAAGTACATACTTATTACAGAGTGTGACTTAATATTACATATATATTACATCAACAGAGGCACAAAAGTAAGATAAGATTAGGAAAGACTGGAAGATGCTCATGAGTTGCAAAAAAGGGATCTCGCAAGCTAGTCAAAAGTAGGCAAACCTAGAATAATCTACCAAGGAAAGTTTGATTCCCCGCTGAAGGATCCACTTCATCCCACGCTCCTAGATCTGGATATGCAGATCTAAGTTTGTCAGAAAGCAACCCAACGAGTGCGAGAAATAAAGTCCAGTAGCGTGCATAAGCAAACATACGTGTATCGAGTAACGTGTCGTGTACTCAAGTCATACAGCACAGACTAATCAATACTAGGTCAAAAGAATGCAATCATTATTATATATATTATTAAAAAGACTCATCCGACCGTAGTAACATGGAATCAATACTAAGTAAAAAGAATCCAATCATATTATTATATTATTACTAAGGAGACTCGTCTGACCGTATGTCTGGGTATGTGTCTCGGCATCCCAGTACACATACTTCCACATATGAGTAAAACAAGGTTGGTTATTGAAAACTGATGAGGATCAATGAGCTATATTTAGAATCGGCCATGTGCATATTCGAGACAACAACCTCATGAGTTTCCGGTATTTAGCCGGACCCTGACTCTAAGCAAATGAGACTTATTTGTACACCCAAACAGGAATGAAATTTGAGTAAGGGTGCCAGTATACACCACCGGAACACCTGGTGACCCTCAGGTAAAACTGAAAGTTCAGTTGCACAATATTTGACCATTGTAAACACGTATCCATATTGATATCCATCAATTTTCTCATCCTAGTGTAAGTTGTCCAATTTTTAGGATTGGTACCATGGTTGATCTATTTACAGAATTTAACATGATTGATATAACATGAGGAACATAAGTACAAGATTACTTGGTGTATAACATGATAGTAATGAAAGTACACTTAGAGGGGGGTGAATGAAAGTACACCTTGGGGGTGAATAGGTGTATGGCTAATCTAATGACAAATGATGCAGAATTAAAAACTAATTGTAAACAACTTAGGTATCCAAAGAGTGTAGCCGAATTTCCGGTGAAGGGCTCTGAACTATCTCCTCTAAATTCCTCTAAATAAGAGTTGAGGTGCTATGTAAAGCGCTCTTGGTTCAGCACAAGTGAGGCACACAAACAATACCAAGCACATGAGTTTGATATGAACAATATGAAATAATGTAAGGCACAATATAAGAGAGAGAGTTAGAGATAGTGGATCAATCGCAAACAACAAGATATGTTTCGAGGTTCGAGCCACTGCTCTACGTCCCTGCCTTCACACAGAAGGATTTCCACTAGATCGTTCACACAGGACTTCCCACACAGGGAACCTCCACTGAGGATTTGGGTAATACAAACTAGGAGTACACAACTCCTCTCTCCAACAAACACAACCTCTACACAAGAGGCAAGGCATAACAACTATCACCTCTACACTTAGAGGGATGGGCACACAGCCAAACAAGATTAACCTCTCAATAGAGGGATAAGACTCAAAGCCAAACAACAACCTCAATCACCTCTACACTTAGAGGGATACCAATACAACCAAACTCAACCTCCACAATCACCTCTACACAAGAGGGATACCAACAAATACAAGGAAGGTTACAATTCTTGGCGGTCTCAATAACCACAAACTAATTTTCTCATAAAATAAAGATCCGAATAGATAGGATAGGTAGATAGCTCAAGTGTGAGAAAATAAAGTGTTTGAAACAAAGAAAAACACTTGAGAAATTCTCCAAATAGATATGAAATCAAGACCAAAAATCAATTCCCAAAATACTCTCTTTTCTTGAATATTCCAACATTTTAAAAACAAATAAAAATAAATCTTTTAACACAAAAAACTCTTGCTGAAAAACTCTTGAAAGATGAAAAAAATTCTCTTCTCAAATCTTGGTGAAATTAGCTAAGGAGGGGGCTGTTTATAACCCTCCAAAAAATTTGCCCGTTGGCAGCAGGAAAGGGCAGAATGCCCTTCCGGTTGACTGCCCGGTCGACCGGCCAACGGTCAATTTAGGACCGTTGTGCCTCTGGTCGCCCGCCCGATCGACCGGACCTGGATACAGAGAGCAGATGCTCTCTGTCGGTTGACCGCCCGGTCGACCGGGGCAGTTTCCAGATAGCAGAGCTCTCTGGCGGTCGACCGGATTGGTCGACTGGTCCTCCAGCCTATAAGGCCTGTGCACGTTCGTGCACATCGGTCGACCGGACCAGTCGACCGACTTCTGCCTCGGTCGACCTTCTGGTCGACCGGCAGAAGGCCAGGTCACTATTTTTAAGGGATTAAAAACTTGTCCTTTTATCTTCAATTAAATTCCATAAAATCACATAAATTTCACAAAAATAAGTTCTTATAAGATCTTTGAAATACAAATATGTGTGACTAAAATTCAACACATATTATAAACTATTTGAACCATTTTTGTGATATTAAAATTTGGCTTTTAAACGAAAATCGTATTTTTCAAAAAATCAAACTTTGAAATAGAAAATCATTTCTCCAAAACTTATGTAAATACAAAAATATTATATTGAGACAATCTTTGAAGCATGTTGCATATGGATAGAATCCAATATACATAAAGGATATATATATATCTATGTTTTTGACATGAAATCCAAAACCGGTTTAAATCGAAAACCAAAACTAATAACTTTGAAAACTTGTGTGTGTATGTGAACTTGAGCATATCAACACTATCTAATCTTTACACAAGATATAAAACTACTAACACAAACCGAGGTCTTCTTGTAGAACTCCTTCTCCAAGTCGACTCGATCCAAACGCGATCCAACGAGCTTGACTCCAACTCAGTACTAGATGCGATCTTGACGCTCGAGCTCTTGAATCAACATGTGAAAAACTCCAAAACTCCTTTGTTGAAGCTAAACACTTACTAATATCTTGATCAAATATATGAACTAAATATCAAAAGATTATTAGTAAACTATAACTACATGAGTTAATCATCATCAAAACTAGAGTGATGAGCCTCTGGGCCAACAATGAATATGTGTACAAGCTAATTTAGGATTAATGATGCAGAATTAAAAACTTATTGCAAACACACAATGTGTAATCAAGAGTGAGCCCGAATTTTCCATGAAGGGCTCTGAAACTAATCCTCTAGATTCCTCTAGACTAAGAGTTGAAGTGCTTAAAAGCTCTCTTGGTTGAACACAAGTGTGGGCACACAAACTATATCTAGCATATAAATATGAATAATGTAAAGCAATGCAAGATATAAGAGAGATAGAGTTGAAAGATAAAAGATCAAACGCAAACACTGGATATGTTTCGAGATTCAAGCCATTGTTTACATCCCCGACTTCACACAGAAGGATTTTCACTATATCACACAGGACCTTCCACAAAGGGATCTCCTCCGAGGAATTAAATACAACACCGGGACTACACAACTCCTCTCTCAATACACAAACTTCTACACAAGAAGTAGGCACTAAGCCAAGCATAAAGTAAAGAAAAATACAAATTAGTGATCACTAAGATCACAAACAAACTCTTGGTGATCGTGAAAGATCACAAACAAAACCTCTCACAATACAAAATCCTAGAGAATTGATTTGATTGAAAATCTCAAGTATGTGAGTGCACTAAGCTTTGAAAAAAAAAAAACACAGAGAAAATACTTGGGAAAAATCTTGGATTGATAGGGAAATGAAAAACAAAACTAGGATTCCCAAAGACTTGATTTTCTTATTTTTTTCAAAACTTTTGAAAACAAATAAAGATAAAATTTTGAAGCTCTAAAACTTATTTAAAAACTTACTGAAAAATACTTGAGAAGATGGAAAAATTGCCCTTGAAAATCTTATTGAGTACTGGCCTCAAAGACCCATTTATATAGGTGTCTGAAAATATAGCCGTTGTGGTCTAGAACAGGTCAAAAATGACTTGTCGGTCGACCCGCCCGATCGACCGCCAATGTCGGATTTTCGACTGTTGGGGTTATCGGTCGACCGTCCCAAGGCAAACTTCTTGCCGGTCGACCGCCGCCCGATCGACAAGGCCAAAACCAAAGAGCTCTCTCTGGGTCGGTCGACCGACCGGTTGACCAGGGCCAAATCCAGAGAGCAAGCTTTCTAGATCGGTCAACCGTGCGGTCGATTGGCCCAAGGCCAGGGCATTATGCACGTCTCTGTGCATATCAATCGACCTCCCGATCGACCGAGCCTAGTCCAGTCGACCGGTCGGTCGACCGCTAGAAGGCTCAGACTGAGTTTTTAGGGATTGAAATCTAACTTGTTAAATACCTAAAAATTCTCATAAAACTCTAAATTCCACAAAAATAAGTTATTATAAATATTTGAAGTACAAATATGTGTGACCAAAAATCAACACATATTACAATCTGTTTGAACTATTTTTGAGGCTTGAAAATTAAGCTTTAAATCTAAAACCGTTTTTTCCAAACTTTAGATTTTGAAATAGAAAATCGTTTTCTCCAAAACTATATAAAAAAAATATATGATATTGAAAACACATTGAAACATAGTGTGTATAGATAGAATTTAATATACATATAAATTATATATCTATATTTTTGACATTAAATCCAAAACTAAGTTTTGTAAAAAATAAAACTTAAAACACATGAAGTAGATACACATCAAAATAAGTTTTTAAGAATTATAAATCATCAATGTATATGAAAGAAATCCAACATATACAAATCATGTAAACTTGTTTTGATTCTATCTATCCATGAAAACGAAAGATATATTCTTGAAATTCTAAAACGGTTAAACTGAAACCAAAACTTTTGAACTTGTGTGTGTATATACTTTAGCATATCAAAACTAACTATCTTTGCACAAGATCTAAACAAAACTAAACAAACTGAAGTTTTCTTGTCGATTTTTCATCTTCAAGATGACTCAATCCAAACTTGATCCATGAGCTTGACTCCATCCGAGTGTTAGATGCGATCTTGATACGCGAGCTCTTGAATCAACATGTGTTAGCTTCAAAACTAGCTTTAAATCCTTTTTGAAGCTAAACACCTACTAAGATCTTGATCAATATCTAAAACTTATTAAATACAAGATCATTAATAGCTAACCTTCATAAGTTAGTAATTATAAAAATTAAGGTGAAGGGCCTCTGGGCCAACAAGTAATGGTTATGTTCCTGTAATGTGATAATCGTGAGTTATGCAAATAACAAGTTATGTGATGTGGTACTGAATTTGAAGAAGTTCAATAGTGTAATTAAAAATGTCATGTTAGATATGTAAAATAATTAAATAATTAAAAGCTAGACGGGGCTAAACTAAAGCAAAACTGGGCGATGATAAGCCGTGTACGTTGAGGCTAAGCATAAGCAAGGCTAAGCTCACAGTGCAAAGCACTAGGCATAAAGCGGAGCTAGGCTCCTGGTGAAGCTAGCATGCAACGCTGGGCGCTAATGCTCGCGGCGAGCTATCGCTCGCGGTGAAGCTTGTGTATGAACGCTTACTAACGCTTATAGCGAAGATAGTGCATAAGGCTTTGTTAACGCTCGCAGCGAAGCTTGACGCTTGTGGCAAAGTTAGACGCTCGTGACAAAGCTAGCGCATAAGCGCTTTGCTAACGCTTAGATGAAGTTAGCGATAAACGTGAACGTTAAGCTCACCTACCGGACGGAGTTAATGAAGCCCGAAGGCTGAAGAAAAAGCCTGAAGCCTAAGACCACTAGGGTCACCCAATCAAGCAGTAATCCAGGTGATAAAAGGTGAGGTACTCACGTGAAGTAAGGATGAGCATTCGCTAATAAATGCTTGGAGGTGCGGTGAAGATGATGGTGAACTCTAGTGGTAGAGCTCCGACTGAGCTAGCGGCTTAGGTGCTAGGAGGAGGTGGTGGCTACCTAGGGTGGAGGCGGTACTGGCGCGCGCGTGGCCAGAGAGAAGGAGGAGACTGAGAAAGAGAGAGAAAGACATAGTGAGAGAGAGAGTGAGTGAGTGAGTTAGAGTGAGAGCGGAGGAGAGAGTAGAGAGGGGGTGGCTGGTGCTAGGGTTACCAGTGGCCAGAAGAGAAGGAATGGGAGGGGTTGGGCTGCTGGCAGCTAGAGGAGGAGGCGGGCTACTGGGGTGGTTGCCAGTGGCCAGGTTGGGGTGGTGCGTAGTCAGAGAAGGGGAGGAGAGGGTGACAGTGAGAGAGGGTGAGAGAAGTGAAGTAGATAAATGAGAGGGAAAGAGTATGAGAGATACAAAGAAAAAGATAAAGATGGAGATAGATAGTGCATGGGGGAGAGGGGGGACAGTGTATGAGATGATGGAGTGGTGGGGGGTGCAGAGAGAGGGGGAGAGAGGCCGAGGACGTAGGCTGCATGGGGAGACAGAGAAAGAGAGAGAAGAAAAAAAAAGGAGAAAAGATAAATAAAAGAAAAGTAGGAAAAGAAAAAGAAAAAGAAAAGAAAAATTGTCCAGACTCTGTGGGGCTTTGTCTCAGGCTAAGGTCCAAATTCAAATCAAAATAATTGGGTGAAAATCGGGATATGTATCTGGGTACGTTTTTTGGGATCAGGGCGTTACAAAGGGTATTTTATTCTAACATTTCATGACTATAACAATGCATGTAAATAGCTAATACATGTATATACAGTGTATAATACAAGAGATAATAACATATTAATTATATCTATATAATGCCATGCTTGTATAGTACCTTGACATGAAATAAAGAGAGGCATGGGATGGAGGTATGGGAACTTATGGAGAGGTGTAAAGGGAAGATTTAGCGAGGGAGTATT
>JAVJIF010020029.1:0-71956 GCA_038442645.1 Agave tequilana | reverse complement strand
CATGTTACAAAATATCGCGTTTAATTTTATGAATATCCACTTTGCCCACATGAAGTAGGTGTTTGTATGGATTAAATGGATTAAGATAGTGTGTTGGATACTGTAAAAAATTGAATTCTTATGTCCACAAGCAAAGGTTTCTTCTTTATTGGATATCTAACTTCACTAGTCTTAAATAAGATATTATAATGAATTTAATGCATGTTGGCACCTTTACCCACATGAAGGTTTAAATTTACTAGTGAAACACATAGGTATAAGTTTAAATAAAGTTAACTCGCCATTGTTATTATAATTGAGGGATTTTGTCATTGGTCTTAAAGTTGACCCTGTGTCAAGGCCATTCTCATCCATTATGACGATACCTCTGCGGTTACATTTGTTATGCACAACAAAACGGAAGTCGATCCGGGCATATCGACATAAAGATCAAGTTCGTGATGATGTGTGACTTTTGAGCATATAAGGACTGAATCCATTGTAGTTGATCTTTTGACTAAAGTTTTCTTGTTGCAAACATTTAAAGGTCATGTAAACAGTATGTGACTAGTTAAAAAATGAATGCTCTGTGTCACTATGGTATAACTTGTTATATACATCTAGACATGCATGGTTGTTGGTAGCATAAAGACATGACAATCAAGTGTGCACATTCAGTTATTATGTCATGTAATATTAGTTTCCATTGGAAAGTAAGATTGAACTCATAAAGTTGTGTTTTATGTAAGCTTCATTTTGAAAATTTTATTTCATTCTCTTGATGCAACTTATATATCGCCATAAAGAAAAGTTGAAATTATATGGTGTCATGAGATTGTAATTAAATGGTCGAGTCAATGGGAGAATGTAAGACATTTTTTCTAAATTAATGTATAGAATGAACTAAATTAATGAATAGCCATGTAAACAGATAAACGTAGTTTACCATTTATTAGTTATAACCACCTTGATGGAAAAGGTTAAAAAAGGGAGTCATTGCCTCATATGTATGAGTTTTTGAACTTGTCATTTTGTTTTTCTTCCATCAAGAAAAGACTAAGGATATGAAGTAGGCGAGAAGAAATCATGGAGTCTTCTTCTAATCTCTTTCCCTAAAGGTTTAGGCATCACTCTTACGCAAGTTCAAGTAAGAAAGAACCATCATGTTCATGAAATTGAACATGGTAGAAGGTATATATTATAAACTCATGTTTTGTGTGTGCATGAGATTAATTTATTGAATGAAATCATACTATTATGAGTTGATTCAAGTTTGTTATCAACATCAAGAATTTGATTTCTATATCTACCACATAATGATGGACATAAATCTTTTAAATCTTGTTAGTTGATGAATTAGTGAATCAATTTCAAACATTATCATCTTGTATTTTAAAGTTAGTATTATCACCTAAAACATCTCAACTGATGGGATGCCCAAGGCAAGCAAAATCAATGCTACTGCTCATCAGTAAGACTATTACTTACAAAGATTCAATGCCAAATGTAACTTGCAATATGACTACTTATATACACAAGCACATATACCTGCCCAGGCTCCTATATAAAGCAGGACGGTTAATAAGGACAATTTAGCTTCACTAGTAAATTAAACAGTCATGACAAGTTTACATATTCAATTAGGACATATGATACCAATAATGCCATCGACCTCGTATTAGTTTTTGATATGCCTGACCCAGCTCTTCATGCTAATTAAATGATTTCCTAAGATTTGTGATTTATAATCAGAGAGACATAGGGTTCAGACCACAAATTTGGTAACTGTATTCATAACCCAAACTTTGGAACAATATTTCGTAATTGTCTGATGATTAAGCTATGGCAGTGAAGAACAAATGTCTAAGTGTTTCACGAGAGAGATATCATTACCTGTTGTACCGTTCAAACACAAGAACGATCATGGGGCTCGGGTGAAAAGCGAAGCTCTCCCACTCCAAGCAATTAATCTCCTTCACCCACCCCTCCTCAATCTCCCCTTCCCAATCAATTTCCACCCCATCAACCACTACATTCTTGATCGCATGCTTATCGAAATAATCTGATGCCCTAATACCCCACCCTACATCCGCATCTAACGGCCAATCATGGTCGTCCTCTTCTACCACATGAGCACATCCCTTCCCTTTCCCCTCATCTTCCTCCTCTTCCGCCTCTTCATCTTCTCCTCTCTCTTTCAAAATTTCATCTTTTCCGTCCAGGACGTCAGCGTTCTGCTTCCGAATCGATGCAAAGGTCTGCTCTAACGAGGCTCGGACGAAGTCCTCAACAGCGGCCGCCCTCGCTCCTCCGGCCGCGCCTTGGCTTTCTGGGAATTGTTGACGGGAAAGAGATCGTCGGTCGAATCCTCCGCCGGCGGTTTTTGGGGTCTGACGGCGAGTGGGTCTCTTTTGGGGTTTAGGGCTAGGGTTTGGGTCGGATTGTGGGGGTCCTTTGGAATTGGGGCTAGATGATGCGGAGAAATTAACGAGGAATGGGAGGTTAGGGTTAGGGTTTGGTTTGCGAGAAAGAGAGAGAGGTTAACGTCAGGATTAGGGTTTTTGATGAAGGAGGAATGTGCAAGGATTTGGGGAAGAAGGTTTGAAGGACCGCCATTTTCTCTCCTTTCGCGGGAAACAATAGGAAGAGTGCGGATTTTGGCCGTCATTTTGATGTTTTAATTTGTTCATTGAGATTGGGCTGGGCTTTTTGTTGTGGGTCGGCCCAACGTTATACAATCATTACATTCTTTTCCAATGGAACTTTTCTTTATACTATTCTTTTAAAGTTCCATTTGAAACAATTCAATGTAATTGCATAACACTCCATCAAAAAATATTTTATCTAATTGTTATAGATGTATCAAAAGAGAAAAGTGAGAAGAAAATTATATTGATATTTTTATTTAATTTCTTCTCCTTTCCTTTCCTTTTCTTTTAGTTTACCTCAAACAACTGAAATGATTTCCCCCCAATCTTCTTTCATTTTTTCTCATTTCTATCAAGCCAAACACAGCCTTGTATCACTTATTTAATTTTTTTTAAGATATGATTGATAAACTATAATCGTAGACATAAAAATAAGAAGACTTGAAATTGCAAAAGAGAGTAGGAAAATGTATATAAGGAGTTTGATTAAAGTCTTGTAAGAGCTAACAATAATAGAGAATAAGATAAAGGACCAAAACACAGCTATGTAGCGCGTAGCCTGAACAAAGAGTCTGTACTCTAGTTTTAATTTGATTGTCCAATGGAAATTCTTCGAAGTTTAAAATGTCCCATAACTCAAGTTAGACGTTGCTAAAGCTTTGGTTATTGTCAATTGCATGTGCCTTTCAAAGATTTTTGATCATATCTTTGAAAATCTAACAAAAATTCATATCCAATCGTTGCTTTAGTCAGCTAGTTTTAAATACGCATTTTACTCTCTTGTTTTTTAAAAACAATGTTTTTCTATTTTATAATTAGAGAATGTCCAAGTCAATATCACAACCATCTACTATTTTGTGAACAGTTGTGAATCTGTCTTAAGTTTTATGTGATTAAGAGTGTGATTGGTATGCGGAGGAGTTTGTGATGGTGTTAGCTACAGGCTACTCCGTCCCGTGTGGTTATTCAACTGATTGACCTGGGTCGATTAGAGCGCAATATTTTTTATGGTTACCGATTTGATCCCCCGACGTGATCACAGTTAGGGCCTGTTTGGTTGGTTGCAAAACTTTGCAAAATGCAAAAAGTTTTGCAACTTTACCATTTACACTTGTTTGTTTCCATTTGCAAAATGCAAAAACTTTTTCCACTTTACAGTTGCTACAGTTAAATTTGTGGTCATTTAATTCTCACTTTTACACTCATATTTTCTCACTTGCAGTTGCTACAGTTAAATTTGTGGTCATTTAATTCTCACTTTTACACTCATATTTTCTCACTTGCAGTTGCTACAGTTAATTTTGTGGTCATGTAACTCTCACTTGTAGTACACCAATTCAAAACAGTTACTTGATAATCAATATATAATTTAATATTTTTAAATTTAATATTTTAAATAGTGTTCAATTTCTTATTTAAGTATTTAATTATTTTATATTTTTAATCTTTAATTTTTTATTGTTTTTAATATTGTTTTAATATTTAATATTTTACTATTATAATTTACTTTTTTTATTTAAATTTTATTTAATATTTTATTATTTTATTAATACTTATTCCATTTTTTATATTTTATTTAGAGTAATATTTTATTAATATAACAATATTATACTATAATATAAATTACTATATATTTAGTTATTTAATTTTTAATATAAAAATTACTTTATTAATATCATAATAATTTTTATTATTATATTAATATTTTATTATGTTAATATTGTAACAAAGTATTTAATTATTTTATATTTTTAATCTTATTTTTTATTGTTTTTAATATTGTTTTAATATTTAATATTTTACTATTTTAATTTACTATTTTTATTTATATTTTATTTAATTTTTTTTATTTTATTAATACTTATTCCTTTTTTTATTATTTATTTAGAGTAAATATTTTATTAATATAACAATATTATACTATAATATAAAATTACTATATATTTAGTTATTAATTTTTATATATAAAATTACTTTATTAATATCATAATAATTTTTATTATTATATTAATATTTTATTATGTTAATATTGTAATAATAATTCAGTATAATAATACTTTAATGATATTTATTATTAAATTATAATTATATTTTACTTTGTTATTTTTTATATCTATAATATTACAATAATTATAATAAAATTTATACTATAATAATTTTCAAGTATTTTTAATATTATTACTATATTTTTACTATATTTTATTTCTTTTAACTTTTTTAATATATTTTATATTTTATTAGTATTCTTAAAATTTTATTAATGTTCTTTAGATTTTCTTAAGATTTTATATCATTTATTTAATTAATATTTTATTAATATTATTATTATAAATAAAATATTAAGATTATTAATTTTTTATCTCAAATTTATTAATACAATTTAATTTGCAATATTAGATTAATTTAATAATATTTATATTATTTAAATCACTGCTACAGTTAATTTTGTGGTCAACTTTTCCACTTTCACTTTTACATTACCAACCAAACACCGTAAAACACAAATACTTTACCATTTACACTTTCACTTTACCAACCAAACACCGTAAAACACAATATACTTTTCCATTTACACATCACTTTATCAACCAAACACCGTAAAACACAATATATTTTCACTGCTACAGTTCACTTTTTCCATTCTCATTTTACAACTTACGACTTGCGACGTTTTGCAACGAACCAAACAGGCCCTTAGACTCAAGTTTGCTCCATAAGATCGCCGGTGAATCTAATCGGCAGTTGAGTTAATTAAGTGGGAAAAAACTATGGGCTACTCCAATCATTCCTTTTATCCCAAGGACTTTAGACGTGTCATTCAAACAACGAACTTTATATCACACCGCTGTTCTAACCTCAACACCCGATCTCTTAATTTCCAGAAGAGCTAACCCTAAACCCTCCTCGATTTTGGCGCCAACTCCTTATTTTCCCGCCACTTCGCAGCCCCCGGCGTCTTTCCCTCTCCTCATACTCACGAGCCCCACTCTCCACCACCGAGCTCGGTTCAGTAAGCGATGGAGGACTCTTCGGCCCCCGCTCGCAGGACCCGCACCAAGGGACCCGAATCCGCCGCCCGATCCGAAGCTCTGCAGCGCCTCAAGGCCCTCCGTAGCTCCACGAACCGCCGGTCCGAGTCCAATAACCTCCAGATCAAGCTCTCGGATCCCATCTACGACACCGTGCCCGAATCCGACTACGCCGCCCTCGTCGCCAAGCGACGCGATGACTTTCGCGACTTCATCGTCGACGATGACGGCCTCGGCTACACCGACGACGGTCAGGAGGAGGACTGGGCCAACCCCAATCCTAATTATCACTCGGATTCTGGATCCGGTTCCGGATCCGATAAGGACCGCAAGGATCCGAACAGAAAGAAGAAGAAGGAGGAGGTCAAGAAGAGTGTGAAGCCGCCGCCTGATCCGGTGGTGAGGCAGCGGATCTCTTCGATGTTCACTTCTTCTGTGTTCAAGAAGAATGAAAGGACGTTAAAGGCGGGGACTTTGGCGTCTGAGAGTATAATTGATGATGTTCTTGCTGAATTTGCGCCTGATGAGAATGACAGGGAGGAAAGGAGGCGAAGGAGTTTGAGGAATTTCCCAGAAAATGGACAAAGATTGCAGATCAAGAATGAAATTAGAGCGCCCGAGATGGTCTTGAGTAGCAATTCGGAAGAAAATTTTCAAGAAAACGGTGGTTTTAGTCAGGAAAATAATGTGGATACAGTGGCTATGGAAGTGAAAGAGGAACTAAAGAGTAATGACAGTATTGAGGTTGAGAAGTGTGATTCAAATGTGGAGTTGAGAGTGGCAGAAGAGAAGAAGGAGTCTTGTCTCAATGCAAAGATTAAGGTCGAGAGGAATGAGAATGTGTTGAGTGCAACGGAGGGGTGGAAGGCGGCTTGCGGAGATGATGGGCACCTTGGTGGTGAAGTAGTTGTGAGCGAATTGAATCTAAAGACTGATGATAGTCCAGACTTTGAGTTGAATGCTGATGGGTCGCTTCCATTTTATATCATCGATGCCCATGAGGAGCCCTTTGGGAGTAATTTAGGCACTGTTTATCTCTTTGGAAAGGTAACATTTCTTTCTTCATCTTGTAATTGATATGCATTTGGATGCTAATATTGAGCTTAGTGTCAGAAAGGTTCTAGCATGCATGTCCAATATAATCTATTTATAGCAAGTTTGATTCTAACTGGTTTCTTCTGTCCTGTGTTATGCTTTAGACTTTTGAGTTTTGAGTATCCTCTACCTATTAAGTACGTTCCATTTATTTTTTGAGGGAATGTCTGTTCCATTTATGAAAATTATAAATACATTTGTAGATGATTTATCCTAGTAGAGGGGAATAGAATAAAAAGCGAGCATAACTTGTATATGGAAAAAATCAATTCTCATTCTCAGTTCATGAAATTTATGGGTTATGCTGGGTTACATTCTTTTTGTAGTATTGATGCTTCTGATAATCCTAGGGAGATATTTTAAAGTTCTGTATAATTTTTTTCTTTTTTGGAGAAGGGGCAAATCTTTGTTGGTTATCATATGAACACTTTAGGTCTATGAAATTTTATGCTACTGCCTCATCACTAGTTAGCTTGTTAGGATTACAGTAGGGTAATCTTTATAGTTCTTCACTTTGTTAAGATTCTTGTATTATATTGTTTATTTTTCTAGTATATGCATATTTATAAAGCCTTTGTTTTTGTGACCACTTGGTGCAAAGACTGTTTATGAAAAACAGTGGGAGGTAAACTGTATATCAAATTGTTTCTTCTCCAGAGATTGTTAAGCCTATACAGAGGTAAACTGTATATCATATTGTTTCTTCTCCAGAGAGTACTTTTGTTGTTTTGTCTTGTTTTATGTTTTTTCCCCCTTATGCATCATTTCTTTTAACTCCTCATTGCATGGTAAAAATATGCCTGCTTTTATTACAATGGTATAGTTTCAGGATTGTTAAGCCTATGCAGGTTTGAATGTTTTACATTTTCTATAGTTGCTTAAAGCTATATGCACACGATTTATGTACCTCTGTGCTTAGCATTTGAGAATTTGAATTTTAGACATGGACAACCTTTTGACAAGGTGGCCAATCTCCATGTGTTAAGGTCAAATCAGGTGGGGTGTATCACAGCTGTTGTGTGGTTGTAAAGAATATGCAAAGGTGTATGTATGCTATACCAGACAGTTCTGTCTTCCGAGCATCAAATCAGAAGAGATGAAGACGGAAGTCAAAGAATCACAGGATCCTTCACCTGCTTTCCGAGCAACTCTACAAGTAATTTGTAGTCTTAAAGCAATTATCACATAAATTTTCATGTTGATGCCCACCTTTTTTCCTGGTTAATAAAAGAATTAGATGTATGTATAGTTAGTTTATGTAGCTACCTCTCTTCTGTAGGAGATGGCATCAGGACTAAAAAATGAAATAGCTGAAAGATTGTTGAAGCTCAATGTTTCAGCTTTTTCCATGTTGCCTGTAAAGGTACGCAACTTGCTCTATTTATAAGTTTTCATGCATTAACATCTTTTTCCTCTATGGTATGATGATTGATTTTTCATTTATTTTTATTATACTTGGATGCACTTCAGCGGAGTTATGCATTTGAGCGAACTGATATTCCTGCAGGGAAGCAGTATGTGCTTAAGATCAACTACCCATTTAAGGTACCCTTACATCACTATGGTACTTTTCTTTCTCTTTTACAAGGATTGTTATTTTCTTTTTCTTTCTTTCTTTCTTTCTTTGTTTTTTCCCCTCTCTTTTCGTATCTATCCCCAGTTAGCATATCTGAAATATTCAAGGACATGTCTCATGTGCTTAATAGGGTTTTAGATAATCCAGCTATTGTTATTGCCAGTTTGTTAAAGCAAGTATGCAAGAAGTTATGTCATGTTTAAATTTATGTATACCTACGATATGCACTTAATCTTTATTGGTTCTGACCTGGTATTTACTTTCCTCTGACATTCTGCTAAGTACTGTGGTGATTTCATTCTTTTCAGGATCCACCACTTTCAGCTGATCTGAAAGGGGAGCATTTCAAAGCATTACTGGGAACACACAACAGGTAATGTCATCTTCTAATCCAAATCAATGAACATCCAAACTTGGAATATATTACTTGTGTTTCTACACTTGAAATCCTTTTACTTCATAACTCGTGAACTCAAAATTGATTAAGTTAACGTCTGTAATCCTTTTTTTTCACTTCAGGTTGATAGTAGAAGCTATTTTTGTGGCATAAGATATTTTTATTCATAGATTCATGGCAAATGAAGTTCTCTTGCTCATGTGACAAGCTTATTAATAAGCTAGGCATAACTATGCCAGAATCTTTTATGTTTCTTTTCTTTCTTTTTTGTATGGCTGGGTGGCTGTTGGAACATAGACTTTCATTCTAAGTGGACATTTTAGTATATTTAATGGTAATTACAATAACTATCTACATATGATGTTCTTGCAATTAAACACTTTGAACCATGATTCGACTAGTTTAATATTGCTTCTCCTTGGCAAATTTGTCTCACCTTATCCTTGTTTATAGGCCAATGTTTTCATCTCTTTCGCACCTGAAGGATTTCATTCCTTACCTGCCATAGAAATTGTGTACTCTTTATGTCCTTTTATCCACTAATTGGGTAAACTAGGAATTTGGATATGGTCTTCTGAGGGTTGCAATTAGGATGTAACTGGTCCTTCCAAAAGAGTGCTTAAAGCGGGTATCCATACAGTTGATAATGAATAAACAAGGGATGCAAAAAAGTTTGCAGTTTCTAGACCTCTCGCTCATGCATCAAGTTGCAATTGAAATATCTTAAACAATAGACAAATTTGACCAGTTATCCGTTACTGAAATGTTTTCTTGTGTAAGTTGGAATTATATTCCTGTGGTACATAAAAAGACCTCTATCACGATCTGGAAAAAAAAATTAGAAACACAACATAATGAATTAATATGATCCAGAAGGACTTCTGGTTCACAGTTTATTCAATTTAAAGATTATGACATTTGACAGGATTTGTATGATCCCTGATGAAACAGACACCATGGCCTGATCAATAATGATCACAATTTTATTTAGTGACAAATCATTTTTTGTCATTGCATGTTTTTTTTAAAAGATGGCTTAAAAAGAAATTTGCATGTTTACCAAATTATTTGAAGGAAAAAATTGACCATGTCTTGGTTTGCAGTGCTTTGGAGTTGTTTCTAATTAAAAGGAAGATCAAGGGCCATCGTGGCTATCAATATCAAGATTTGTCAGCTGCCCGGCTTCTCAGCGGGTGTGTTATTCAATTCTTTACTTAGACAACCTGTAGGCATTATCTATTGCTTCTGATGGTTTTTCTTTTTTGGTCCCTAGATGTTTTGTCGTACGGGTAAAGTAGCGGTTTGATTTGACACTTCATACATTATCAGTTTGGGGCTAACAATTTTGGCTAGTGTTGAACAGGTCAGCTGGTGCAAATTTGAGATAGTGGTCGATTGCCCCAAAGATATATCAGTTTCTGCTCCTAATATTCAGCTAGAAATTCCTCAACTGATTGTTGCGGCAATAAACTTGAAAACAATAATCAGTCCGAAGCATAATGCAAATGAGATTGTGGCGGCTTCAGTTGTCTGCTGTCGCAAGGCAAAGGTACTATGATATTATTTTTGTTTACTTTGTGCATTCAATTGGGGCCATATGTGTGTGTGTGTAAGAGGCAGCCGCCAGCTCAGAGACTCTCTTAGCTGGCACTGCGACCCTGGTCGCAGTTTTAAAAAATTTCAGATATTCTCAGTCTAATTAATACTGCGAACATGGTAGCAGTTCTTACAAAACACTGCGACCATGGTAGCAATCCTCACAAAAAATACTGTGATCATGATAATACTCACAAAAACACTGCGATCATGGTAGTGCTGCGACCAAGATCTGTGGTTGGAATTCAGCCACATCACCGCCAGCTGAGAGACGGCTAAGGTACATTGCTCTCTCTCTCTCTCTCTATATATATATATATATATATATATATATATATATATATATATATATATATATATATATATATATATGGAGAGATAGAATTCTGTCATTCTGCAAGGATTTGAGGCCGAATTCTTCCCACACAAATACAACCCTATACCACTTGAATATAAGATCCACTCCGTTGAAGCATGGTTCACAGTCGCGGTCTCGGCCGCTGACTCGGCGGGCACTGAGACGGATCGGTCTCGGCGACTCGGATCGGTATCGGACGATACGCGCAAAACGCTACATAGAAAGCTCAAATTTTTTTGAAAAAATCACGACAAATCTTTAAAAAATGTAGATATCCACATTTATGTATTACATGTCCAAAATATACCACTTAGCACATTAAACATAAAGCGAAATCATAAATACACGCGTCGTCGATAGAAGCATATCAAAATACATACACAATATAGTAAATTGCACAAACTACATTCATAAATACATGCTAATGTAGTTATTTCCACATTGAATTGCGATGAGGCACAAAATCATCATCATAATGCCGAGTCGACCGAGTCAACCCCAATTCTCGGCTGAGTCGGTCTCCTATGAGTTGAGTCGACCGACTCGTGACTCGGACTCGTCTCGGAGTGGGCCGAGACGGATACGACTCGGCCGACTCGTCTCCGACTCGGCCGAGTCTTTGAACCATGCGTTGAAGTTGATTTACATTATTTGAAGTTAACTATAAATCAAAACTCAAGTATTTTAAGTATTTTTTGCTTATGTATCAAGTAGAGGAAAAACGGATGACCGAAATAGTGAGTTGGATAGTTTATCAGTATAGAATATTTGAAATGTAATAAAAATTGGTATGCGAGGTTTTTTAAGTGTTTAGATCATGATGAAATGGGCGGATTGAGAATTTGTATGTGTAAACATATAGATCTAAGCAATATGCTATTTTCGGTCGTCTATTTTGCACATACTTGATGGATGGGTAAAAAGTATTCAAAATACATGATTTTTGGTTATAGATACTTTAAATAATGTAGATCAACTTCAACAGAGTGGATCTTATTTTTGGATGGCGTGGGTTTGTATTTGAGTGGGAAGGATTCAGGCTCGAATCCTTCCCGAAGGATCCTACTCTCTCTCTCTCTCTCTCTCTCTCTATATATATATTATATATATATATATATATATATATATATATGATACAATGAGACAGTGAGATGAATAAGTTAAACGTGAGATCGTTAATCTTAACCTTTGAATCTCGCTGAACGGCTGAGATGCATTTAACTTATAGCAAAATAGGAAGAAAAAAAAAGAAAGGAAAAGAAATTGTCTCTCACTCTCTCTTACACAGACTTCCATCCCTGGCCTCCTTCCCTGGACCGCTTTGATCCGTCCACCTCTTCACAAACTATAACAATTCCAAGCCTTAATCTCCATCCAAGTGCTAATAAGCTTCTGCGCTTTGTGCTAAGTACAAGGGGGACTAGGAAGAGATATAATATATCACATTCCACTTTAGTGGTGATTGCTGCATCCTGCATGGAGGGGATATATCAATTGCTGCCTCTAACAATGAAAAATAAAATTCAAAATTAAGTATAAAATCCGGAGAAGGTTAACACAAATAGAAAAACATAAAAGAGAATTGTTTAACTGTTTAAATATCTCATGAACAAAATGTATTCATAGCATTCACATTATATGTTGGTAATGGTCTCATAATTCATTTTGAGCGCGCAAACAAATAATTTTATTCATTTCTGTTCAACTTCTTAACCACAATTCAACAAAGACAAACAACTTCGAATAATGCCAACTTTATGTATTGTGTTTTTTTAATGCTTCATTAATATATTTTGTCACCCTCATTAGTCTTGCATCCTCTCTTACAAAAATCAACTTGTAGTTAAATTGAGGATTTTAGGGTTTTCAAACTTGGGCATATAAGATGGGAGAAAATAGTGATTTAAAAATTGAGAAGCATGTGAAAGAAAGAACTTTTTGAAGATTGTTGTAAAAGAGATCATGAGATCAATTTTCCCCTTAATTTTGGCAAATAAAAGATGGGTTAGGATTGCATGGAAGAGATCGAGAAAGAAAAGACGGGTTTACAGAAAGACAAGAGAAAGATCCAATATAGGCAGAGGCTAATAACTAATAAGTCAAAGATCCAATATAGGCAGGGGCTAATAACTAATAAGTCAACTTTTCTTTTTCTTGAGCATTTAATCTTGGACCAACTTAGCCATTTAACAAGATTTGACGGTTAAGATTAATCATCTCACATTTAACTTATTCATCTCACCATCTCATTGTATCATATATATATATATATATATATATATATATATATATCTATATATAGAGAGAGAGAGAGGGAGGGAGAGGGAGAGGGGGGAGAGAGAGAGAGACTTGGTTACTTTCGGAAGGATTTGAGCATGAATCCTTCCCACTCAAGTTCAATGCTACAACATTCAAATACAAGATTCACTTTGTTGAAGTTGATCTCCATTTTTTAAAGTAATAAAAACTAAAAATCAAGTATTTTGTAGTTTTTTTTATCCATGCTCAAGTAAGCATAAAATAAACGGCTGAAAATAACATTTTACTTAGATCTATGACTTTAGACATACAAATTCTCGATCCTATCATTTGATCATGATCTAAACATTTAAAAATCCTCACACCAACTTTTGTTAGGTTTCAAATATTCTACACCGTTAATATAATCAACTCATTATTTTGGCCGTTCATTTTGTGCTTACTTGATGAATAAGCAAAAAATATTCAAAACGCTTGAATTTTTGTTTTTATGCACTCCTTACAATGTAGATCAACGCCAACGGAGTGGATTTTCAATTTGAATTGCCTAACATTGAATTTGAATGAGAATGATTTATTTCTATATCCTTTATAAAGGACCCAAGTCTCTCGTATAATGTATACCTTAAATGCTATCTAACGAAACTCTGATAGATGGCACATCAAAACTCTAATTTTTCTATCATTTTTCACGATCCGACCACACCATAATCTTCATATCCTAAGACGTACGCATATAAAAAAATCGCATGAATTAGAGATTGTTTAATCATTGAACTAATGGTTTTATTTGTTTTATTGTTGAAAAGTCATTAAATTTTGAATAATTTGATATATGAGTAAACAAAGTCCAAACCATGTGATTTTTTATATGTGTATGTCTTGGGACATGAAGATGATAATGTGCTGTCAGATTGTAAAATATGATAAGAAAATTAGAGTTTTGATGCGATAGTTGGCGATGTTCCATTAAAGGCATCTAAGGTACATTCACACATACACTTGGCTACTTCTGGAAGAATTTGAGCATGATCTTCTCACTTAAATTCAATGTTACGACATTTAAATATAAGATCCACTCTATTGAAATTGATCTACATTATTTAAACTAATTAAAAATAAAAAAATCAAGTATTTTATAATTTTCTTGTCCATGCTCAAGTAGGCACAAAATGGACGGCTAAAAGTAGCATATTACTTAAATCTACGACTTTAGACATACAAATTCTCAACCCGATCATTTGATCATGATCTAAACATTTAAAAACCCTCACACACCAACTTTTGTTAGGTGCCAAATATTCTACACCGTTAAACTAACAAACTCATTATTTTCACCGTTCATTTTTTTGAATACTTGATGAATAAGTAAAAGTATTCAAAACACTTGAATTTTTATTTTTAATTACTCTTAACAATGTAGATCAACTCAAACGGAGTGAATTTTCAATATGAATGACCTAACATTGAATTTGAATGGGAATGATTCATCTTCATATCCTTCCCAAAAGACTCAAGTCCCCCCCCCCCCCCCTCCCCAAAAAAAAAAAAAAAAAAAAAAAGATATATGCACATATCTTTGTGCTATGTGCGCTACTACTAATGCAAACCCCTCAATTGAGGAGATTGCACTGAACTTTGCTGGACTCATAGGTTGGCGGACCAAGGCATGTCCAACACCACAAATACCATTTATTTTGTTTTTGTGTTATTAAAAGTCATTTAGCAACCCATCACTTTGTGTGTCAATGCTAATAAGCTCTTCACAGTTTTATTTTATTTACACGTGCATAGCATGTGCTTGAAGTCTAGTTTTCTATTACACAAATTTATATCTTAGGGTCATCAGAAGATTCAAAGCTCATGCTTGTATATACATTTGGCATTTTCCCTAATGAAATCAGAGAAACATTTCCCATTATTTGCTTACTCTTCTTCTTCTCCAAATGTAAGTTGTAACACCCTTGACTTTGATGGATATAAGACAGTGACAACCTAAAGTCCTGGTTCTCGTACACATAAAATCTGTCTTCTTTCTTTAGGCTATGAGATGCAAAGGATATCTGATTTGATTTAATTTCTTGCTCCAATTGTCCTTGTTTACATTCATTTCTAGATTGATGGCCCTATGGTAGCATCAGAGTGGAAGAGAAAGGGAGTACTTAGCCATTTCACTGTTGTCCGCAAACTTGACGGAGGCATATTTCCTATGGGTCTCTCGAAAGATGTTACTGAAAGAAACTTGAAGGCTGGCTCAAACATTTTGACCCTGGAAAGCAGGTAATAGCTAATATCTACTTGCTCTGCTATTTCCTGTATTTTTTTTTTTTGTGTATTTGACAGAGTAATTCAAGTTAATGTTTCATATTGTGCAGCGAGAGAGCTTTGTTAAACCGTTTGATGATTGAATTGCACAAATTGGATTGTGATGTTCTAGTGGGACACAATATCTCTGGATTTGATCTTGATGTTCTTCTCCATCGTGCTCAGGTTTGGCTTTGAAATCAAGCTGAATAATTGATCATGTATACCACAATTGGTCAAAGTAGGATTTTTTTTTTCTTTTTGGGCATCCCGCTAGATAATTTTTGACCAACTTCTATATATGGCTCTTTAGAGATGGATCTAACTGGGACAACATACTCTGGTCCTTTTTGATTTGTAACAATTTTAAATAGTACTTGTGCCATTTCCTTTCACGTTCTTTAAATGTTAGGCTATTCCTTGGATCATACTAATTGAAAACCTTTTTCTCATTGTGTTAACTCCTGCTTTTGTTGACTCTGGGGTCCCAATTGTTGAAAACGTTATATGCATCTCTACTTTTCTTGATGCAGGCTTGCAAGGTTCCAAGCAGCATGTGGTCCAAGATTGGCCGCCTCAAGCGCTCTGTGATGCCTAAGCTCAGCAGAAGCGGTTCCCTTTATGGCTCTGGAGCAAGTCTAGGAATCATGTCTTGCATTGCAGGTCGGCTGTTATGTGATACCTATTTGTGTTCTCGAGACCTCTTGAGAGAGGTAAATTGGGTTGGAGTATGTTACCTAATTTTGTAAATTTTTCTTATGATTATTTACCTATATTTTAATGTCTGGCTTGACATTTTAGGTGAGCTATTCTTTGACACAACTCGCAAAGACACAGCTGAATAAGGATAGGATAGATATCACTCCACATGATATTCCTGCCATGTTCCAAGCTTCAGGGACGCTTCTCCAACTGGTGAGTGTTTACACTGGGTATAAGTCAGCTTGTTACATATATTAGCCAAATCACCTCTCTCTTGTATTAGCAGTATCCTCATAAGGGTTGTATTACGGATGTGGAGGACAAAAGAATATTAAACCCAGAAAGAATTTATTTACTGTACTCACATACACACATGTATATGCGTGTGTGGTAACACTATATGTACACACTAATTCTCTAACCACACAGAGGCAACAGTAATACTATATAACCTCAAGAACTGCAAAGTATACCGTGATTGACTAATTACAAGTACATTGACCACAAAGCCTTTATCCCCTTCAGGGTAAGCTATGTGAGTCCTTTTTCTCCTTCTGCTTTATTAAGGGCCATTTCCTATATTAAATTAACAACTTAATTATTATTGTTGTTGTTGTTGTTGTTAATTTTTACTGCTCAGTCCATCTTCATTTAGGTCTATACCCGGTTCTCTTTGCTCCTTACTACAATACTATCTCTTCTAACAAGCACACGTATTGGTCCCCTCCACGTGCCGACTTATTCTGCCTCATTTTTTGCTCATTGAAGCTGTCCTCTAACTTCTATAAATGCACTTTTTTAGGTTATTGTCACTCCTCCATCTCAACATCCTCATTTCAGCTTTACTCATTTTGTGGACATGTTTCTTAATTTTCCAACATTTTGACCATAAAGCATGGCTTGTTGTAATTTAGTCTTGTGAAAATTTTCCTTCAATTTTATGGATATTTTACAATCACATAATACTCCAAAGGCACTTCTCCACCTCACTCATTCTTATTTCATATAAACAATGTCAACATCAATCTCACCATTATTGTGAACAATTCGTCCTAACTAGTGAAAAAGGATCACTCCTTGGTGTTTCTTGGCCATCCATGTGAACTATACCCTAATTTATCCTCATAGTTTTGCTAAAGAACATTTTTCCTACTGATTATTTAGATTCTAAAGCTTCTCTCCACCTTTCTACTTGGGAAGTTATCTCTTCCCATAAACTAATACTGTATCATTTGCAAATAACGTGAACCAATGAATATGGTTAGAAAAATATTCAGAATTTGTTATATGCACACTCTAATGCACATAAAAACAACCATATAAAGGCAACAGTAATAACACATAGCAGCAACAACTGCAAATGTACCATGATTAACAATTGACAAGTATTGCATTAACATGTAGGGAACATTTCATGAACAACATGAATCATTCATGAATAATTATGAAACTTGTGTAATTGGCAGTTTGTTAGTGAATATTTTTATGGACAGACTAGAAATAATATTAGAAACTTTTAGTAATTCAAAAAAATCATGGCAAGACTGAAAAACTGACATCTCACCTGAATTTCAAACCTTTCCGAATTTGAATGTTGATTTTGATTTTGGATCTAGGTTGAGTATGGTGAGACGGATGCTTGGTTGTCTCTGGAACTGATGTTTCATTTGAGTATTCTTCCACTCACTTGGCAGCTAACAAGAATATGTGGGAACCTTTGGGGGAAAACTCTCCAGGTAAGTTGTCGCAGACATTTACTTGAAACAACTGACTTTGAGGTTTCACCATAGTCAAATGCTACACTGCACTCTTCAGGGTGCTAGAGCACAGAGGGTGGAGTACCTTTTGTTGCATTCATTTCATGAAAAAAAGTACATAGTCCCAGATAAGATTACTGCACAGAGTAAGGAGTCAAATACAACAAAGAGGAAACCATTTGCAGCTGTTGAGGGTGAAGATGCTGAAGACGTCAATGATAATGACGTCTCTCCTGCTAACGATGAACATGTTAAACGAGGAAAAGGAAGAAAGGGTCCTGCCTACTCTGGGGGTTGGTCTTAGAGCCTAAGAAGGGTCTCTATGACAAATATATTTTACTTCTAGACTTCAACAGCCTTTACCCTTCAATCATTCAGGTAATTTTTACTTTTATATCTTTTTACTGAATTAACTTTTGCATCTTATTTGGATATCAAAACTTTCTTTCAGCATCAGCCTTGTGGACTCCCAAGTAATGCACCATTAACAGAAATTGTTATATCTATATATTCCTGGCATTTGAGCTTGAATTTCTTAACAGGAGTATAATATCTGCTTCACTACAGTAGAACGGTGCACTGATGGTCAGGCTCCTAATTTACCATTATCCAAAGCTGTTGGTGTTTTACCCATGGTACTTTCCCTAGTCACTAGTGCTTGCTTGCATTATTTTTTATATTATTCTAATTAGCTATTAATCTTCATTCTGATGTTACATTCTCGATTGCTGATTACCCATTCCTGTAGCAAGAGTGGTGGTGTTTACATTTGTTCATATGTTCTCAGTGCAAGGAACCATGGACATCTTTTATTGTCAATCCTGAGATTTCTGATTCATCATTAATTAAAGGTCATCTATTTCCATGTATCTAAAGTTCACTGTCTCCCATTTAGGTGGTTCCCCTTTGTCCCTATCCAATTGATTGTCTCATTTATCTCAACCATTCTATTTCTCCTTCTAGTGAATTTTTGAAAGTGGCCATCTCAGTACCAAACAAATTTGATAACTGATGTGTATTTTGTTGTACGAAATCTTGCCTTTTCTTTTGATGTGCATCTGTGAGTTTCTACATAAAATGGTTCTTAGAAAGCACCTTCAAAGAATTGTTATGCCTTTGAATATATTTTTCTATGACCCTACACCAAGCAATTCGGTAGAAATACTATTTGTTGTTACCAACACAAAAATAAAATCTATCAATTCCTCATCATGCCTAGTGTCATTTTGCTCGTCATTGTAACAATTCACTCAGATCCTTTACATGGTTTGATATTCACATTCGCCTAGTGCCTTTTCTTTTCTTTTCTTTTCTTTTTTGTGGTGGTGACCCTGGATACTTGTGTGGGCCTATTTAAGCATTGAAGGGGTTTCGGTGCAAGCAGTTTTTTTGCCATGTGACACTTAAATTCTTGGAACACTATTGATGATACTTCAAGAATGCTTCAACAGTTCATCAAGTCATCATCATATGAAGATAATATCACACTTTCACTTCAATATCAACCTTCATATGAAATATCTTGAGTCACAACCAAGTCAAGTGAAGATCTAAAGTGATTTGGTCTTTATTTATCTTAAGTTCATATTAGTTATATGTCACTCACCATTCATATATTTGTTAAAGATATAAAATATCGCTGTACCCTAATTTCAAATTTTAACCATTCATATATTTAAAGCATTCTATCTTAAGTTCATATTAGTTATGTGTTATTTAGGACGTCTTCAATCTATACTTTTCAGTTGTTGAAAAATCTGGTTAGTAGAAGGAGAATGGTCAAGTCATGGATGAAGACTGCTTCTGGTCTCAAAGTCCAGCAATTGGATATCCAACAGCAAGCATTGAAGCTTACCGCGAACAGGTTAGAACACTACCCTGATTTCTGGAATTTTTCATTGGTTGTGCTTGAATGTATTTCTTAGTTTCTACTAATGTACTTTCTTCAGCATGTATGGTTGTTTGGGCTTTTTCAATTCAAGATTCTATGCGAAACCACTTGCAGAACTCATAACACTACAAGTAAGATGCATCACTATATTTTCCAACAGACTTAACTATCAGAAAAATAAGCCTGTGTCTGAACATATGCTATTTTGATTGATAAATAGATACATGGCCATAGTTTAACCTGTATTCTTATACTTGTTGCAGGGAAGGGAAATACTGCAAAGTACTGTTGATCTTGTTCAGAACAACTTGAACTTAGAGGTAGTTACTTTTGAAAATAATTATTCCATAGTACTTTATCAAGTTTTATGAACTCATGATCTAGGTCCATCGGTCAAGTTGAAATATTGCTTATAATCAGTTATTTTTGTTTAGATGCTTGGATGAAACTTCTAAGGATTCTAGATAATGTATTTGCTAATTAAGTTACAGTTTCTAAAACAAATTAACTATGAAGAATTCTAGCTAATTCTACCATGTCCAGTATGGTCGCCAATAAACTGACCATTTTATGTTATTTTGTAGGCTTTTCTTCCTTAAATATTTCCTCTATCTCCCTTATTTGATATATTTTAGATGATTTTTATTTAGTGATGGTCATAATAGAGTTTGATGTTATATGAGTTAATGCTAGCAACAAGGTTTCAAATTGTTTGTTAAAGCTTAATTGCCTCTGCTTTCGTGCCATAGTTAAAAAATATAATGATACTGTAGCTCTGATACAAATATGGACTTCCAATGAGCTTTCTTTCAAATAGTCAAGGTTAGTAACTTCCCTCTTATATAAGAGATTCCTCTACACATGTTGGGAACCAGCCTATCATCTCTCTCATCGCAGCAGGTAGACACTCTACCAACTGTCCAAGTTCTTTAAGTATTATTTATTCAGCCTATAGAAATCCCTGAAATTTGTTATCGTCTTCTTCTTGAAGACTTCTGCGCCAATGGAAAAACTCAATACCATCAAGGTCTTTCCCTCCTTGGCAGCAAAGTCTCATGGGAGCGTCATCAGCTTGATGTCAAAAATGCTCTCTTGCATGGTGATTTGCAAAAAGTATATATGAGTCCGCCTCCTGGCATGGATGCAAAAAGCAAGGTGTGTAGTCTTAAGAAAGCCAGTATGGATTAACAATTCCCAAGAGTTTATTTTACTAGGCTATGTAGTGCTATGATTTGATATGGATATCACTGGACTAATACAGTTCATACCCTCTTTATAAAGATAGGGAGAAGTTGCAGCTCTCATTGTATATGTCGATGATATGGTTTGGAGATTGGTCTTATGAGATAAATGGTGTGAAGAACTAGCCAAGATAAATGCCTTGAAGGACTAGCTTGCTTCTAAGTTTGTAATCAAGGACATGGGTAGAACGATACTTTTTCGACCTTGAAGTTGCTAGATCAATGGAATGTATTTTCATCTATCAAAGCAAATATTTATTTACAAGCAGTAGAGAGAATTCTCAGATATTTAATAATGCATATTCAGGAAAAAAATTTGATGTTCACACCCAATTCATATCTCTGAGTAGAAAATTTTACTAATACTAGCTGGGGAGGGTAAGTTGATGATCAATAATCTACCATAAGTTATTATGGGGAGAGAGAGAAGAATAAAAAGTTAGAGGATGGAGTTTTTAAAGGATAAGACATAGGACTGTCGACAGTCCCCTTGGGCTGTCGACAGTCGACAGTCAGATTTGGATACGCCCAACTGTTGAAGCGAGCTGTCGATAACAGCTACTCTGTGCTGTCGACAGCGTTTTACCGAAAGTAGGGTTTGTCAGAGAACTGTCGACATTCCCTTTGGGCTATCGACAACAAGAGGATTCTGAGCAAATCCGAGCAGGTGTCTGAATTCGTTTCTGATCTGAATTTAGAGTTGTTAGTTTTTTTTTCTTGAGGGACTTCATGCCTATATAATGAGGGGTAATTGCTCCCTGATATTGTATCATGTAATTGATTGGTTTAATAAGAACTCTCTCCCCTTCTGCCCTGAGGAATAAGCAAATTGCTGAACCTCGTTAAATCTTGTGTTCTCGTTTTCTTTTTTATTTGCTTTGTTCTTGTGTTTGGCGACTATTCTCTGGCGCATCTGTACTTTGTCATTGGTGGTTCCAACAAGTGGTATCAGAGCTTTCCGAGTTCGACGGGGAGTTTCTGTTCGGGTGGAGCAAATCAACTTGGAAACTATCTACAGTTTCGTTCGGAAGTAAAGATCTGTTCTTTTCTATTTGGATTTGTTTTCACTAATCGTTTTTTGCATTACTTTGAGGAATTTATTAGAGAGTTGGTTGGAGATAGTTCATTCACGGTGAAAACCGTGAACCCACATCCGTTGAAAATCGATGTGGTAAAGTTTGATTGCAAAAACAACTTTGGGATGTGGAGGTGTGAGGTGATGGATGCATTGACGACATCTAATCTCGAAGACACTCTACGTTTGGAAGAAAAGCCGGAGGAAATTTCTGAAAAAGATTGAGACAAGATGAATAGAACGACATGTGATCTCGTAAGGTCTTGTTTGGCACAAGACATCAAGTATCATGTGTTGTATGAGACTTCACAAGGAAACTGTAGGAGATCCTCAGAAAGAAGTATCTAACGAAGAGCATCGAATCACGATTACAACTAAAAAGGAGGCTTTACCGCTTTCAGTTGAAGAGAGGACTCTCCATTGACGAACACATGAATAACTACACCAAGTTTCTTACAGACTTAGTTAATGGGAATGTGGCAATTGAAGAAGAGGATAAGGCATTGATTCTTCTGAATTCCCTTCCTGATGAAGAGTATGAAATCTTTATCCTAATCTTAATCAATGGTAAACAAACACTTAACTATAGTGATGTATTGGCTGCTCTTATAAATTATGAAGTGAGGAGGAAGGACAAGCGGTCTTCTTCCAATGGTACATCAGCAGAGGCATTGACGGTCAGAGGTAGGGATTCCAATTGGAAAGGCAAAGGCGAGCGTGAAAGATCAAAGTCCAGGTCAGATTTCAGAGATCTGAAAAAAATCAATGCGCTTTCTGTAAAGAATTAGGACACTGAAAGATTGATTGTCCAAGGATCAAATATAAGAATAAGGAGTCAAAGATCGAGGCAAATCTCGCAAGGGTGATCAATACCCAATCGGGTAGTACTTCACAGACAGGTGGATCAGACTCTGACTCAATATTTTTCTCTTTCTATGTCACTACTACTATTGGTTACTTAGGTGATTTTGAGTGGATGCTAGATATAGTACCTTACATGTGTATCCCAACAGGGATTGATTTTCTAACTTTGAGAAGCTAGATGGATGCTCTGTTGTCATGGGTGATGATTGTCCATGCAACATGGAAGGGATAGGCATGGTTCATATCAAGATGTTTGATGGGATGGTGCGAGAACTGAAGGGAGTGAGGTATGTATCTGAACTGAAAAGGAATCTTATATCTGTTGGTGTCTTGAAAGCATTGGGTCTTGAAGTATCTATTGGAGATGGTGTTCTCAAGATGACTAGACGCTCTATGGTTGTTTTGAAGGGCATCCGACGCAATAACCTTTACTACTTGAAGGGTAGTATGGTTACATGGCAAGTGACGACTTCTACAAATTCAGATGATGATTGCACCTGGCTTTGGCATATGAGGCTCGGACATACATGGGAAAAGTATTTGTAAGCTCTTGTAAAGTAAGGTCTATTGAAAGGTGTCCGAACTTGCAAATTAGATTTTTGTGAACATTGCGTCATCGGAAAGAAAACCAAGGTGAAATTCGGTACTACAACTCATTGCACCGAGGGAATTCTGATATTTAGGGACCTACCAAGACGACATCTATTATAGGTAACAACTACTTTATGTCTTTTATAGATGACTACTCTAGGCGATGTTGGGTATATATCATGATGCACAAAGAGGAAGTCATGTAGTTGTTCGTGGAGTGGAAGAGAAACATGAAGAAAAGCACGGGAAGGAAGATCAATGTACTCCGTTCAGACAATGGAGGAGTGTATACAAGCGATCCTTTCTTACAGCTATGTCGCAATGAGGGCATAGAAAGACACTTCACAGTAAGGAAAACATTGTAACAAAACGGGGTGGCTGAAAGGATGAACATGGCCTTACTAGAGAAGGTCTGGTGCATGTTATCCAACATCGGTTATCGAAATACTTTTGGGTTGAGGTATTGGCATATGTGTGCTATCTCGTTAACAGGTTAATGTCGTCTGCGATAGAAGGTAAAACTCTTCTGGAAGCTCAGTCAGGAAAAATTGCTCGGGATTATGATTTGCTAAGGGTATTTAGGTGTCCGGCCTATTATCATGTTAAGAAAGACAAGTTAGACCTAAGAGCGAAGAAAGGTGTGTTCTTAGGATTCAAGAAAGGTATAAAATGTTACAAAATCTGGGATCCGAAGGACAAGAAATTTATCCTAAGCACACATGTCATGTTTGATCAATGGTGAAGCCTACAAACTCTCAGCAGGTGAAAAGTGAAAAGATCAAAGAGATATCGCAGCAGGTGGAGAGTGATGTTGCTTCATCATCTCTAAATAGGACACTATCATTGGAGATCATACCCGCGGTGACACAAGATAGTGATCATGTAGCCGATCAGGATGCTGATAATGATCAGGATCAAGGATAGGCTATGAGTGATGTCCAAGAATCCATTGCCATTGGAAGAGCCCGCAGGAATTCACGTAAGCTCAGTTGGCTCACTACAAATATAATTGTATCTTGTGCTCTCCCAGTCGTTGAAGAGGCGATCTTGTCTACATATAAGGAAGTTGGAATCAGTTCGGACTCCAAGATGTGGAAGGATGCCATGATAGAAGAGATGAGTTCTCTATACAAAAACGACACTTGGGAACTGTCAAAGTTGCCCAAGGGTAAGAAGGCGACTAGTTGTAAGTGGGTATTTACAAAAAAACAAGGATCTCTCAAAGGTGATATTGTACGCTACAAAATCAGATTGGTAGCTAAAGGCTACGCTCAGCGAGAAGGTATTGACTACAATGAAGTATTCTCACCCGTTATAAAGCACTCATCTATTCGGATTTTGTTGGCACTGGTAGCACAGTACGAGTTGGAACTTGATCAGCTTTATGTAAAGACCGTCTTTCTCCATGGCGGTCTTGAAGAGACCTACATGACTCAGCCGACGAGGTTCAAAATTGCGGGAAAGAAGAATATGTTATGCAAACTTAAGAAATCACTACATGGGTTAAAGTAATTCCCAAGGCAGTGGTAAAAGCATTTCGACAGTTTTATAAGAGGTAAGAGGTACACACGTGTATTATAATAAGCTACCTGGTAGAGAGTACATCTATCTACTATTGTATGTAGATATGCTCATCGCTTTTAAGAGCAGACCCACAATTGATAAATTGAAGGAGGACTTGTCTTCCGAGTTTGAGATGAAGAATCTTGATGAAGTAAAGAAGGTGTTAGGCATGGAGATTGAGAGAGACCGCAAGGTTGGCAAGGTTAGCTTGACGCAAAAGGGGTATTTGAAGAAGGTACTTCAGAAGTTCAACATCAATCATGACACGAAGTCTGTAAGTACACCATTGGCTCCTCATTTCAAGTTAAAGGCTATTATGTCTCTTATTATTGTTGAAGAGTGAGCACATGACTCACGTGCCTTATGCTAGTACAGTCGGTAGTCTAATGTATGTAATGGTGTGTACAAGGCTGATTTGTTACAAGCTGTCCAATGGTTAGCAGATACATGCACGATCTTGGAAGGGGCCATTGGGAGGCAATGAAGTGGATTCTACGGTACATCAAAGGTACCATAAATGTTGGTTTAGTATTTAAGAAGGATGTTACAGATAAACAGGAGTGTATCAGACACGTTGATTCCGACTACGCTGGAGACCTTGACAAACGCCGGTGAACAACAGAATATGTGTTTATACTATCTTAAGCACCAGCTCTACTCTACAGTCTACTGTCGCAATGTCTACTACGGAGGCCGAGTATAGGACCACGACGGAGGCTGTGGAGGTAATTTGGCTTCAAAGGTTGCTCGATGACTTGGGGATTGATTAGGATCTGTTGAAGATCAACTCTGATAGCATGAATGCTATCTATTTGGCAGAAACCAGGTATATCATGAAGGACGAAGCACATCGACGTTTGGTTCCACGTTGTTTAGGAGATTCTTGAGGAGGGTGATATCGAGTAACAAAAGATTTACACGAAGGAGAATCCTGCCAATATGCTTACCAAAATTATTCAGGGAGAGAGGTTTGCATATTGCAAGGAGTTACTCCAAATCTTTCCAGTTGCTTGAGCTCGGTGAAGTTTGTTTGGATGAACTACGGATGGCTTGATCTCCTGGGTAAGGGTACGTAGGGAACCACACTAGTGCAGCCCATTGGAGTCAACATGGTACTATGGTGAGGTCGGCTCTGAGAAATTTTCATCGAGTTGTAGAAATTGTGGGGAGATAGAAGAATAAAAAGGATAAAGCATAGGAATGTCGACAGTCCTCTTGGGCTGCAGATTCGGATACGCTCAACTGCTGAAGCAAGCTATCGACAGCAGCCACTTTGTGCTGTCGAAAACGTTTTATCGAAAGTGGGGTTTGTCAGAGATCTGTTGACAGTCCCCTTGGGCTGTCGACAGCAAGAGGATTCTGAGCGAATCCAAGCAGGGGTTTGAATTCGTTTCTGATCTGAATTTGGAGTTGTTAGTTTTCTTTTTCTTGAGGGACTCTATGCCTATATTAAGAGGGGTAATTGCTCCTAGATATTGTATCATGTAATTGATTGGTTTAATAAGAACTTTCTCCCTTTCTGCCCCGAAGACGTAAGCAAATCGTCGAACCTCGTTAAATATTGTGTTCTCGTTTTCTTCTTTATTTGCTTTGTTCTTGTGTTTGGCAATTATTCTTCGGCTCATCTCTACTTTGTCGTAGGTGGTTCCAACAGTTATTGCTCATTTGTTGGTGGAAATCTAGTCACTTGGAGTCGGAAGCAAAGTGTATGTGCAGTATAATACTGAAGTTGAATATAGAGCTACAACTCATTGTGTTGGAGAAGCTCTTTGGCTTTGGATTCTCTTGTGGGAGATTGGTTCAAAACCTGAGCGACCTCTGTCTCTACTGTGATAGCAAGGTGGAAAGAAAATAAATTTGATTCAACATGTGATAGAACAAAGCATATTGAGTTTGACCGTCACTTCACCAGAGATAATATATGTGAGCTTATGTCAGCAATTGGCAGATGTGTTTACCAAAGGCATGAGTGGGCCGAAGTTTTTGAGTTTATTGTTCAAGCTTTGCACATCTAACATCTATGCTCCACTTGGGCGCGTAGAGATGGCCTCGGATCAGTCAGATCAGTTTATGAACTGTCTGGCCTAAATCTCCACTATGCTGAATTGGATTGGTGTTGAAATAATATAAAAGCTGTATTTTTTCCTTTTAGTTGAATGAAGAAACTTTCTCTATATATAAAGTTCTAAATGTGTAAATCCTATACAATTCTATCATCATTTCCCTTCTAGACTCTTGGGCCCTGTTTGGTAACAAGAATTAGGGGCTACTTGCTAATTCTTATCAAACAGTCCAAAAGGGCCATGAATTAATATTCAATCATGACCATTTGGAGTTATTTTGAAACCATGCAAAACCATCTTGAGACTCTAACTTACCACTTCTCAAAACCACTCAAAAACATCTAATTCTAGGTTACTAATTCCACCAAATCTTGGAATTAGCCTTTCTCGTTCTCTCGCTATTTCAAATCCTAATTCTTGCTAATTCTATCTCTATCCAGACAACCAACTAAAACTAGGTTACCAACTCTTGCTACTATTCACCTTGTTTGGCAAGTGGAGTTAGGGAGCTAGATTTAGGATTTTTGAGAGATGAATAGTACAAGAGTTAGGAATTAGATTTGAGTTGGTTGTTAGGTTGAATTAGAATATTAGCAAGAGTTAGAAATTTGGGGGGGGGGGGGGGGGGGGCGGGGAGAGAGAGAGAGAGAGAGAGAGAGAGAGAGAGAGAGAGAGAGAGAGAGAGAGAGAGAGAGAGATTAATTCCAACTTTTTGATGGAATTAGAAACTCTAGAATTGGGTGATTTTTTACGTGGTTTCCTGGGTGGTTTTGGCTAATTCTGGAATCATATTACTTGCTAACTCTTGCAAAATTTGTTCGTTTGGCAAGAGTTGGCAAGAATTAGCTCAATTGTTGAGCTAACTCCACTTGCCCAACGAGGCCTTAGTGTAGGAAAATTTTGGAGGTTGCTCGCTGGGGTAACCGAGCTTAAACTGCACAATAATATGATAGATTTTCTCTGTTTCAACTAATCTTCCAGGATTTATGATAATCCCAATATTGTCTGTAGTTTCTTTGGCTAGGAATTTGGCACCAGTATAGAGGGTTGATGTCAGTTTGACAACTGGTTCTCAAAATTTTTTTAAATCTTTCACAGTGCCTTGTGCTTCATTGCAGATCTCATTTTTATGGGAGAAAGGCTTTGGTGGTGACGATGATGATGATAGAGATGATTTCCTTTGAACTTGAGTTCATTTGGTTGTTTGATTGTTATTAAGGAACAGTGTCGTGAAATTCCTTACTTTAAATGCCCTTTGCCTGTGAACCAATGTTAATTTAAGTTGAAGCCTGAAACGATACATGATGTCATGTTGCCTCCATTCAAGAGACATAATAGCCACCTCAACTTCTGAATGATTTCCGCCACCCCTTTTGTAGAAGGGTCTCTTGCACAAAAATTCCTTCTCTAAGATCAGAATCTTCCATTTTAACTCTTGTCACCGAGGGAGATTGCAACCATTGATCACTTTTTAAGTTTTAATACTAATCTGTTTAACATTTGCTCTATTCTTTTTACCCCCTTGGTTGCAGACCACTACCTGCCCTACTGCCTCTCTCTCATAAAGGTTGTAGCATCTATCGAAACTCCTCTCTAGCTGCTCATCCATTTGTGCATACAAGGACCCAGATGAAGGCCCTTTCATTCTTCCATCTTACCTTTCATTCTTCCATCTTAGGCACATGCTCATGATAGATATAAATAACATGTCGTCAATGCCTAAGGTCAACAGGATGAATAAATAATATCATAACAGCCCTTTTTTTCATTCTTTATTTCATGTCTTTCATTAATGTTGTTCTAATATCCCTTTTTTCCATCTTGGCTGTACCATTATTGTGTATAAACAGGTAATCTATGGGGATACAGATTCTATTATGATCTATAGTGGATTGGATGACATTGCTAAAGCCAAAGCAATTGCAGCAAAGGTTATTCAAGAGGTGTGGTAGTGTTTGAACCTGGTTGATTTTATTTCACATGGATGAGCAAGTAGGCTGTTGAAAGCCAGATAAGAGGTTTTAACTGTATAGATGAGCTATTAGATCTTCAGGTGTCAAATTATTTTCTTTCAGGTTAATAAGAAATATTGTTGTCTTGAAATCGATCTGGATGGACTATACAAGAGAATGTTACTCCTTAAGAAAAAGAAATATGCTGCTGTTAAAGTGCAGTTTAAGGATGGGACACCATATGAGGTTGAAATTGAATATCCCACTTATCATTTTTCCTATAGTTTAATATATATCAATCTCTATTTTTCTTTATTGGCTATACTATGGACAAGGCAGGTCATTGAACGGAAGGGCCTTGATATGGTTCGGCGTGACTGGAGTTTGCTATCAAAAGAAATAGGAGATTTTTGCCTTAGCCAGATATTATCTGGAAGGTAAGCATTCATATAATCATATTAGATGTGGTTTACGCTAGAGTAATAGAAAAGTAAACTTCTTATTTCAGTTCATCAACTCAATTGTCCTCTTTTTTATTTCTGTACTGTTTATTGTATGTGCAGTACATGCGAAGATGTTGTGGAGACTATACATAGCTCCCTTATGAAAGTAAGCATAGATGTTATAATCATGAACTACTTGCTTTATAGTAAATCATTTTTTTTTGTCAAGATAGTCTCACAAGCATTTATCTGATCAATAGCACTTTTTTATTCAGGTCAAGGAGGAGATGAACAATGGTGAAATAGCACTTGAAAAGTATGTTATAACAAAGAGCTTAACGAAAGCTCCTGAAGACTATCCAGATGCTAAGAACCAGCCTCATGTGCAGGTAAAGATCTCTTACTCTGTAGATGATCAAGAACTATTTAATGTTTTATTGTCTTTCTTCATTTATTTATTTTACCGTCTATAGGTGGCTCTGAGGTTAAAGCAAAATGGTTACTCCAGTTGCTCTGCTGGTGACACAGTTCCTTATGTCATTTGCTGTCAGCAGGTATTACTTCTCTTGCTTGTTGCTATCATGCCATTACAATTCCCAAAACAGATGGCAGCATCTATTTGGTTAATAGGCCAAGTGTTTGATTGTATTTTATACATGATGAATGGTGGATACAAATGGATAATGGATAACAGAATGCTTGCCAATTGTATCAGGCGGAATTTACTACATTTTTGCTAACGGGATGGTTTCTTGACTAGCCTAATTTTGCTTCTCTGTTGACAAAGCTCAAGAACCTCACTACCTACGAATAGGAGTTAGTTTAATGTCATTGTTGCTAATTTGATTGTCAAGTTGCTTTTTCTTGTTATCACCTGACAGGATGCTAGTTCTGGTTCTACTGGAATAGCTCAAAGAGCTAGGCATCCTGATGAGCTGAAGAGGGATAATGGCAATTGGAAGATTGATATTGACTATTACTTGTCACAGCAGGTTTGTTACTTCTCATTCTCATTGTACAGAGTGATTTCTGTTAACTGTCCCTCGACTTTGTGAATGCTCATCTTAGTGATGGATTCAAATGTTCATTTTTCTCTTTATATTTTGTGTTTCTATGGTCAGATTCACCCTGTCGTATCACGCCTATGTGCTTCTATTCAAGGCACAAGCCCAGCTCGGTTGGCTGATTGTCTTGGTCTTGATTCATCTAAGGTGAGTATTTTCTCAAGTGATTCACTTTGATTATCTTCTCTATTCTAACACTATGGTACATTTTTTTTTGTTTGTTTCTCAGTTCCAGTACAAAACAGTTGATTCAGTTAGCAAAGATTCTACAAGTGTGCTTGTATCAGTAATAGATGATAATGAAAGGTGAGAATTTTTGACAGAACAGCTCTATAAAAAGTGAGACATCAAAATATTTTTGACCAAGTAATAACAAATTTGAATGCACAAATAATATGACTAGGTATCATGGCTGTGAGCCACTATGGCTATCATGTCCGAGCTGTTCTTGTACTTTCGAGTGCCCACCTCTGTTCAGTTTACTTTCAACCTTAGGTAATGAAAGCACGTCTGATTCGGGAGGTGAAAAGAAACAAGATAGCAATTTTTGGCACAGAATGCGTTGCACGAGATGCCCAGATGACGTTGAAGGATGCAAAATATCACCAGCCATGATTGCTAATCAGGTTAATTAATTCTCAACTGATAGTCAATTTATTTAGTTATCATGATTTAGAATTATTTATCACCATTTTCTCTACAGGTGAAGAGGCAAGCTGAGAATTTCATCTCCTTGTATTATAAAGGCACAATGATAGTAAGGACTGATCTTAACTCATGCTGTGTCTTTATTTCTAGTGATGAGATTCTCTCTTGACTGTTTGTTAATGTCACATGAGTAGTGTGATGATGAGATGTGCAAGTACACAACTCGTACTCCAAATCTCCGTGTTATTGGTGATTCTGAAAGAGGGACTGTATGTCCAAATTACCCACGTTGTAATGGGCACCTCACAAGACAGGTCTATTTCCAGCAGAGTGCTCCTTTGTGAAATTTGATCATGCTTCGGATTGATGCTTTGCTTCTTTGGGTTTTCCTATAATGACCTAACTAAGACCATTGTTTTCATTGTTTTGATCAGTATACTGAGGCTGATTTGTATAGGCAGCTTTCATATTTCTGCTACGTAGTGGATGCAACACGGTGCATTGAGAAGGTAAAATATCTTTATCAGTTTCTAAGTTTGTTTTTTCTTTCTTGCATTTAACTTTTCTACAAATAGTGCACCCCACTGACTGCTCAGATTTGAACACTCAGTCACCTTTTTCTCCCCTTCAAAACTGCAGCAAATTCTTGATTATTTCAATTAGCATGTGCATCTCCTTGTTCCCCAAACTTTCCTTTGCACCCTTTTTTTGAGAGTTATTGTTATTTACTAGTTTAACACTACTTCCTGATGGTTGCAGGCGGATGAAAAATCTAGAATGCTGATTGAAAGAGAGCTTGCTACAGTTCGTGTAGCTGTTGAATTAGCATCTAGTGAGATACAAAAGCTCCGAGACCGGTGTGCCTATGGATGGGTACAGCTCAAGGACCTTGCTATCTCAGTTTGACAGGTTACAGAATACTATCAAAAAAGTGTCCTGTCTTCTCATTTCTTGTCGGCAACATTTGGCATCAAACTAATGGAAGCAGGTGTGAGTGAAGAGCACCAGATTGAAATGACAAATGAAGCTAGAGGACCTCGTTGTCTCAGTTTGTCGGAGGATCAGTGAGTTGCTCTTTTCGTAGGCAACCTTCTGATATCTAGGTTATGGAAGCTGTTTCAGAACGAAGAGCGCTGGAGTAATTTAAGCAGTTTCTGGATGAAAAGAAGCCACAGTTTCGTTACCTGCAGGGAGTCGGGGATGAGTGGCAATTATACTTCTCTGTTACAGATCTTATACTCATCAGTGCTGTAAATGTTACCTCCCATGTTTTATTGTAAACTAGCGACGAGTATGGAGCTGTCTACTATGATCTCTTGTTACCGTCTTGAGAACTAGTTTGTTATCATCACTGGACAAATGGTCTGTATTCACAACTAAGTGAAGGGAATTACTGCTCAGAAAAAAAGTCCTTGAAGGCATTGCTGTTTGCTAATGTTTCAGATGCTCATGAACAGAGAACTGACACGTTAAGTTCAGCTTTTCTCGCAAGCAATCTCTCTTTTTCCCATTGAAGGAAAACAAGGGCACGTTGAATTTCAGTTTCAGGTGAAGATGATTGTCCGTGAGTTTCATGTTCAGAGCCCTGCATTGTATGTGTACAAGATGCTTTATTCTTGAAACTAATATTTGATCACAATTCAAACTTTGATTGATTATTCCCTGATCATGTATCTATCATCTCTAAATCTAGAAGCCAATACATGGTTCATTCAAACAAAATAAAAGGAGTTGATTAATAAAAATGAAAAATATATTACAAAAAGAAAAATCAAGAAAATCAATTGATGAGAAAGAATGCCTGGCTTGATGATTTTATTGCGCCCTCTGGATGCCAGATTAGAGTTGCCGAGAACAATTACAAAAGCAAGAATAGAAAACAAAAGTAACGAGGTTCGACAATTTGCCTACGTCTTCGAGGCGGAAGGAAGAAGATTTTATTCAATACCAAGCGGTTACAAATTTTGATACAATTGATCACAAAAGATCACATATTTATAAACAAATAAAGGAAACCAAATACTCAGAATTTGAGTTAAAAACGGAATCATAATTTAACTTGAAACAGAAGTAGAATTCAGGACGGATACGCTCCGAATACGTCCAGATTGTTGTCGCTGTCGACAGCTGTCGATAGCGTTGTCCCGAAAGTTGGTTTGTCTCAGATTTTTCGACAGCTTCAACTTGTTGTCGAAAGCTCTGGCTCCGTGCTTTTGAAAGCTTCATGAATTTCGAAAGTTTATCTTCAATTTCTAATTTCTGACTACCGCAAGCTTCTCCTTTCTCCGAACTAACTCCAATTTAGTTTAAAAACTTCATATTTTATCTTCTTCCCTATAATTCTCTACTTTGTGATTGCTCAAATCTGAGCCGAACACAACGAATCACCATGTCAACTCAGCAAACAGGTTGCACCATTATGGCTGCTACGTACTCTCTGCCAAAGAGATCAAGCCACACGTAGTTCATCCAAATGAGCTCCACTGAACTCAAGCAACTGGAAGGATATGGAGTAAGTTCTTACAATCGTTTAACTTATCTCCTGAAACCACCTTGGTAAGCATATCTGTCGGATTCTCCTTCATGTGGATCTTCTCAAGTACTAGATCACTTTCTTCGGGAATCTCTCTAACAAAGTGAAACCTGACATCGATATGCTTCGTCCATGCATGATAGACCTGGTTCTTCGCCAAATAAATAACACTCATGTTATCATAATTGATCATCAACTAATCATATTCGATCCCTAAATCATCAAGCAACCCTTGAAGCCAAATGCCCTCCTTTATAGCCTCTTCATGACCATATACTTGATTTCTGTTGATGACAAAGCTACAGTAGACTGTAAGTCGAAAACCAACTCATTGGTGTTTGGGATAATGTGAAGACATACCCCATCATAGATAGGGATGTCTATTTGACTCGTACCTGCGGGGACCCGCCCCGCCCCAAATGGGGCGGGTTTTTGACCATTGACTTGGTACAAGTCAGGTAATGGGGAAACCTGAAATAACAAAGGCGAGGGCAGGGAGGTTCAGTATATCGTTGCCCTGTCCCGTACCTGTCCCGCTAGGTTTATTATATAAAAAATATTATATTACACACACATCACACTCAAATAACCCATCTTTTAACATTAATTACAATTATGCCATCTTTCAGAACTGTTTCGACTTTTAGAACTTTATACTAGTTGTTTATAACTGGTAATGTGGGGCCAGGCTGACCAATGCCCAGTGCAGTGTTCCATGTTTGGGTTCAAAATGTATTGCGATTAGTGGATCTTTACTATGTTTTAGGCTTCATGTATGCCAAGTACACGTTTTCGGGGATCGGATATTTTTACTACCCACCGGGGCGGGGAGGGTGGTTGCGAAATACCCGATAAAGTACGGGGCGGGGGCGGGGACGGGGAAAGTTTTAGGATTTCAGGAACGGGGACATGGTACTCAATACTTGACCATGCCCGCCCTGTTGTCATCCAAGTCATAGATCAGCGATAGCTTGTCAAGGTGTCCTGCATAATTGGAGTCAACATACTCCGTACAATTAAAATTTTGATCAGGTTTCGTGCACAGATGAATCACATCAAGCTTTGATACCCAAGCACGGACGAACCTGTTGCATACCTCTCCATGGTCATCCCTGGCATATTGCTTGCAGCCGCCGGTGCTCAAAGAAGATAAGAGAGACCCAAAGTTTTCTGAGATTCAATTAGTATGAAAAAGAATCTAATGATATTTCTTAAGATTTAAGTTACATTTAAATATCAACTATAATTATCTATGATCTCATAACATAAATAAAATCCTTATTTTTTATTACTAGAAATTAGACTCATAATTTAAAATGGGGGATTCGTTTCAGCCACCTAAGTCAAATCATAAATAATAAAAAAAAACTCACCAACATAATTTTATTCGCTTCACCCACCTCTTTTTTTAAAGTAAGGATGTGGGCCCACCATGTCAAACGCTCATCAGCGGTAAAGGATGAAAATTGCCCCTTAGTAATCACTTCAAAAAAAAGTGAACCATTTCGAAAATGTCCTATAATGACTGCAACTATGATCGCAGTCCTCAGAAAATAGAGGACTGGGACTATGATCGCAGTCCTCACAGAAATAACTTATTTCAGATGATTGCGACTATGACCGCAGTGCTCACAAAATGACTGCAGTCCTCACAAAATGCACTATTTATGAGGATTGCGATCATGATTGCAGTCCTCACAAAAATATCATGTTTCTGAGTCTTTATAGGATTGCGGTCATGATCCCAGTCCTCTTTATTAGGATTGCGATCATGATCGCAGTATTCACAGAAATATCTTATATTTGAGTTTTTATGAGGAATGCCCCATGATTGCAATCTTCTTTATTAGGATTGCGAGTCGCAGTCCTCACAAATGCCTTATTCTGAGTTAGTCTTCACAGAGGACTGCGGCCATGAGTCGTAATCCTCATATTAGCATCACCATTATCAGCAAACCTTCGTCCACTGACATTGAATGATCCCTAATGGTTTCTAGATTTAAACACAAACAAAACCCATCGCAAGTATGAACAAATGAGATCTGTAAAAGATCGATCAAAAAAAATTTTAGGAGCTCCGCCCCACCCCCTTCTAACCCCCACGGTGACCTGACTGCGCAGGTCGACCCGTGAATAACTCTGCGTCGGGGTCAAGGTTGAGGGGAGAGCAACGTCGGGTGACAGGGAAGAGTAAAAAAGGAAATACAAATATATAAAGAAGTGATGGTTGAGAGAAATCAGTTTATGCTGACGTTGATGAGACTGTAGCAAACAAAATATGAAGAAGAGTTTTTTTTAATTATGAAACGAAGTTGGTGGCTGTAACAAAATTTTCTAATTTAAAATTTCCTATCTAATTAGCAGTCAATGTAATTTTAATATTATTAATAATTATTATTATATTTATAAATTATAAGTAATTTAATAATTAAAAATTGTGGAATGTCCATTTAACTAATTCTAAATAATTAGCAAGTTTGCTTTAGTCATCTGTGTCAATTTTCTTTTATTTTGAAAATTTTATTAAATTGATGTTCTAATTTGTAACGGTCCCAGATTTTAATAATCTCAATTGACACAAATGTCTATATTGATCAACAGATCATCAAATTCATCTCCAATATTCTTGAAAATTTCGGCAGCATCTCCTTTGTAAATACTGATATGTCCAAATATACATTTCACGTCACAAAAATTTCGGCCAACACCAGCCTACTTATCTTATATCCAAACATATTAACCAATTAAACTTTCATCTGCACAATCATAATAATTTTCGGCTCCCAATGGCCTACTTAAGAAAATAAAAATATTAAACATTCGAGAGTACCCCTCTCGGCCTCTACAGAAACGATGCAAAACTAACAGTAACTCCCACTCATCATAATCATTATAATCTAACTCGCCTACAAACCAGCCTGGCATGCTATGAGTATATACTGAATAGAGTTATAACAAGTACAACAAGAGAATAAACAACTGATCACACATAATTTCGCGGATAATACATTCACTCTTATCGGGGATTCTCATCAAGATGCCCAAGACCTTAAGCTTGACCTCTGCCTCAATGCGACCTGAAAAGTAAGAAACTGAGGGGAGGTGAGCTCAACAGCTCAGTGAGGGAGTCCAAGGAATACAACCAAATGGTGAACATAGTCAAAAGAAGCATGATTATTCAAATAATAAGGGTAATTCTGGGAGAACAAGAAAATCAGAGAATTCATGACATCACATGATTTAGTAATCACGACAATAGTTTTCAAAATCTTCGGGAACGATCAGATTCTTATGGTCAAAATTCTCAATTTCTTTCTCGAGTTTTCATTCAGCTTATTATCAAGTAAATCTTTGTATACACATGCATTATACATGTGTCTTGGATTTTCTCCCATTATGATACGCCAAACACAGTAGTTAAATTATAGGCGTAACTTATACACCTAAATAACACATGCATCACCAATTACACATGTATAACATAAATTATATCATACTACATTAGCTTCCGCATTTAGCGCACTTAGTTGCATTAAGTTTCTTAGATTAGCACTTACACCTATTCACCCCCCTCTAGGTGTTTTTCAATTGGTATCAGAGCTAGTGCTCCTGATACTTAGGCTTAACATCCTAGGAGTGATCCATTTGCTTGCTAATCCCATTTACATATGTTTTCCTATATATGCATGTGTTGAGGGGGAGCTTCATTTGAAGTCTCTACCCAAAATATTTTGTGATAACTACATATGTTTTGCCATCATCAAAAAGGGGGAGATTGTTAGCCCAAAGGCCATTATCCCAGTTATTTTGATGATAACAAAACATATTTAGTTATGTATTTAACATTTGTGTTTCAGAATATTTCAGGTTATTTAACAAGTTGTTTTTGACGGCTCCGCTAAAAGACTCACACATTTGGAGTTCGCCGCAAAAATGAAGATTCCCAAGCTATGCACAACTAGGATGCTTTGGGATCAAGATGGTGATATGAAGATCAAGACAAGACCATGACAACAAAGAAAAACAAGAATTGTATTTTTATTTTTTATTTTTAGATATTTTGTCAAAGCTAGATATTAGAAGTAGAGCTATGGGATTATCACACACACACCTCTTAGTTAGGTTCATGGCTTCAAAAAGATTTTCAATTTCCATTTCTAACTTAGATCTAAAGAGAACATATTTTGGAAATAAGATTTTTAGAAAAACAATAGTTTTGGAAAATCATTTTATGGAAAAACAAGTTTTTATCAAAAGGATTTTATCAAACTATTTTAACATGATAGAAGTATGACACATGCTCATACTCTATGTTTTTACAAGTTTCAAAAATCCTACCCAAGACCCAAAACCAAAAACCCAAAATTTCTGGTTCTGGAAGTTCTGTTTTTCAGAACTCATAGTAACCGGCCGACCGGCCCGGTCGACGATGTGCACAATACTGTGCACGTCTATATCAGTCGACCGACCCGGTCGACCGATGTACACTTGCTTTCACAGGAGTTTTCGGTCGACCGACCCGGTCGACCGATGAACCCCAACGGTCACATTTTTGACCGTTGGCGGTCGACCGACCCGGTCGACCGGACTCTGTCAAAAGTTCTGACAGATCCAACAGCTATTTTTTCTGGCTGATTTCTCTTTTGGGATTTGGTACCAACGATTTTGTGAGGCTGTTTTTGACCCCTATAAATAGAGGGTCACCTCATATTGATTAGACAACTATTGCAAAACACAATCAAGTCTAGAATGCAAACACTTATTTTCTTTTTCAATTTCTAGACTTTTCTTTTTCAAAATCTTATATTTTTCAATTAGTTTTTCACAAATAATGGAAAGTTCTTCATTCAAAGCATGGGCATCAATATGATCATTTGAAGAACTAGCATCATCATCACTATCTAATGGAGTTTCCGAGTGTACCTCAAGGGAGTCATTCCCTTGGACCATGAAGCATTGAGAATCGGATTCTCCACTAAATTCCTCCGGTTGATTTGGCACTTGAAGCTTGGAGGTGGTGGTTGTTGTCAATTTGTTCCACACTACAAAGGCGGAATCAAAGTTAGAAACACATAAGAGATAATCTTTAGGAAGAGTGCTTCTAATGGCCTCTAGGGCTTGTGCATTGGCCCCTATATGATTACCATCACCAAGATAACATCTCTTGGTGGCGGCAAGGAAGACATGCAAACTAGGGTCTTTAGGTACATGGACATCCTATACTTCCAAACATCAATGTTGGAAGGGTCAAAGCTAGGAGGGGTCATGAAGTCCATGGTAAACTATATATGAATGTGCAAACAAACAAATGCAAATGAGATTAGCATGCAAATGGATCACTCCTAGGATGTTAAGCCTAAGTATCAGGAGCACTAGCTCTGATACCAATTGAAAAACACCTAGAGGGGGGGTGAATAGGTGTAAGTGCTAATCTAAGAAACTTAATGCAAACTAAGTGCGCTAAATGCGGAAGCTAATGCAAATTATGCACAAACTAATACAATACAACAAGTGTAGCCGAATTCCCCTTGCGAGGCTCTGGACTAACTCCCCTTGATTCCCCTTGAAATGGGTTGAGGCGCTATGTGAAGCTCTTGTTGGATGAGTACAAGTTAGGCACACACACACAAGCAATCCAAGCAATAAGAAATATGTGCACACACAATCAAGCCAAGCAATCAAGGATAAATTACAATATGAAAGATGCAAGGCAACACAAGCAATATGATATGGCAATATGAGTTATGCTCAACACAAGCAAATATGATATGATGATATGAATTATGATGCTTTGCACAATATAAATGAGAGAGAGTTAGAGAGACAATGGATCAAAACGCAAACACCAAGATTTGTTTCGAGGTTCGAGCACCTTGCTCTACATCCCCGCCTACACCACCGTGTAGGATTTCCACTATCTCAACTCCCACCGAGGGAACCTCTACCAAAGAGGATTTCTTACAACTCTAGGAGTACCTAACTCCTCTCTCAATACAACCTCCACGAGGCCAACAACAACCAACAACAACACCTCTATCAAAGAGGCTCACAACCAATCTCAATCACCTCACACTTGAGGGATACAAACCAATCACCCGATCACCTCTACCTAAGAGGGATACAACAAGAATAAGGGTGTACAACTTAGAGGTTACAAACAACAACCTCAAAACTCTCTCTTTCTTTCTTTTTCCACAAAACAAAGATCCTAATAGTTTAGGATAGTATGATATAGCTCAAGTGTGGAATCAAAGTGTTTTTGGAAACAAGCAACAAAGAAAAACTAATTGGGAAATCTCTTGTATATGATAGAAAATGAAATACCAAATCAAAATCCCAAAACCTAGTTTTCTTTGATTTTCCAAAAACCCAAAACAAATAAAGATGAGAAGTTTTACACTTAAAACTCTTTTGAAAACTCTTTTAAACACTTCAGAAAACTGAAAATTTTTCTCTTGGAAAACTTGGCCAAAATCCCCAAAGAGATGGGGTTTATATAGCCCCTATACAAAACTAGCCGTTAGGCTGAGTTGGCAGTCTGACAGACTGCGGTCGACCGGTCCGGTCGACCGCCAACGGTCAAAAATGTGACCGTTGGGCAATAGCGGTCGACCGGCCCGGTCGACCGAAACATCCTGAGAGCAGAACTCTCATCTCGGTCGACCGGCCCGGTCGACCGTCCCAGAGACTCCAAAACGTGCACAGACTTGTGCACATCGGTCGACCGTCCCGGTCGACCGGCCTATGGTGCGGTCGACCGGTCCGGTCGACCGACTTGGCCTGTCAGCCAGTCCTCAGTTCTGCACAGATACGGGATTTGAAAATAGGTCTTTTCACTCAATAAAAATCCCATAAATTCACAGTAAATCTAAAAAATAGTTTTAATCACAATAAAAACTGTTTTTCTAAAAATATGTTTTTCTAAAAATATGTTTTTCTAAAACTTGTTTTATCATTTTACTTTGATAACCAAACTTGTGATAAAAATTTCAAGACATATATCAATCATATCAATTCATTTTTGTGTCTTGCCAATTTTATCAAAAACAAAACTTGTATTTTATCAAACTAGAATTTTCCAAAACATGAATAGGATAGTCAAAATAAGTTTGTTTAAAAAATTAAGCATGCATGTATAGAATGAAGCAACTATACATATATCAATTTAAACTTGTTTGATAAACTATTCATGAAAACCAAAACTCAATCATAAAACGTGTGTGATTTGTGCACTTGAGCATATCAACTAAACTAAGCTTTACAAATGGATCTAAAACTCTATCTAAACTAGGATACCTAAGTCTTCTTGACGATCTTCATCTTCAAGTAGACTTGCTCCAAAAACTCCGTGATTCTCCAAGTGCAAAGGTATGATCTTTAAGCTTTGGCACCGGAATCATCAAGAATAGCTTCTAATCATCTTGTTGAAGCTAATCACCAACCTAATATCCTGTTAATGATCTGAAACTTAGAAACACAAGAATATTAGTAAACATAACTACATGAGTGTTGATCATCATCAAAACTAGAGTGGAAGGCCATTGGGCCAACACACTTGCCAAGGCAACACATCACGCTTCACAATATTCACATGTAAATACCATTCACACATAAAGTGTGGAATTCTCCGCCTTTCCCTCCTACCGGCTCCCGCCCGGCCCCTTCCTCCGTAGATATAATATATGAAACAATAACGCCGTCTTTCCCTCCTACCGGCTCCCGCCCGGCCCCTTCCTCCATATATATATATATATATAATTATATCAACAATAACACAATCTTCCCCCTCCTACCGGCTCCCGCCCGGCCCCTTCCTCCGTTTATATGTAATTGCGTAACACCGTCTTCCCCCTCCTACCGGCTCCCGCCCGGCCCCTTCCTCCAACAACAAGAATGCAATAGGCATAAATGTACATATACACACTTGAGTAATAATCAATTTATCACAATACGATAAGTCAACCAATTACTATAGTTTACTTCACAGCTCATCAATTTTCCTTCAAAGAATGTTTGTGGTTCTCAATATGAGAGTATAAATGTACAAGTATAGGTTAACATTGTAGTGATCTACTCGCCTTATTTACATAGGTCGAGTTCTCATTTACATTATCAATACTCAAACTTCTTAATTATATTATGTGTGTGTATATATATATATATATATATATATATATATATTATATATATATATATATATATATATATATATATATATATATATAACCTAAATATTACAGATAAACACGTTCATATCAATTTTGGTGCACACACGAATCATAACGTTAGACCCTCAATACTTATATCAATCATCCAACCACACACAAACAATTGTTAACCTCCCTGTATACAATTTATTCATTTGTCTTGATGCTCATATTTATCATGAAGTCCGCTGGTTTGAATAGTATCAATGCCTTCATCACCTGCCCAGTGAACATGTTATAATTACTACTATTAGTGTTCAAAAATCTGGTCTGGCATCACGTAGCTTCCAATTGAGTTTATATATATATATATATATATATATATATATATATATATATATATATATTATATATATATATATATATATATATGTATATATATACGTGTGTCTTATTTCACAATTTGAGAACGCAATAAACTTCGTAATAACCATCACACGCACACGCGCACGCACAAAAGTATAGGTAATCTAAATTAAAGATATGGTTCACAAATCTAACTGAAAGTTTCTGCCATTCCAACTCTATCTAATTCATTATGTTTATTCAACTCCCAGTAATAGCAAAGGATCACCTAACTACCATAACACAAATAAGGATTAAAAATTTGATAACCATAGATTTTCAATCTGTAGCGTCCTAATAAACATCAAGCTTGTGACATTGATGAGTATGCATAAGTTCTTAACTTCTCGCGTTCTAATGACTGTACCAGGATTCGTAAGTTTTAACGGATGTATATGTATCCATAATTTCTTTCTAATATGATGCCAAGTCTCTATTGTAACCACACGTGGACACTTTATTCAGCTCCCTTTTATTATTTATTTCCAGAAGACTAAAAGGAGGATATTCAAAAATTATGAAGAAGTATTATAGAAAGAGTGTGTCTTTCTTTTCAATCCATCCGCTCATACTTCTAAAGACGGTTGGAGTTACCATAACAGGAAAGAGGTAAGAATGATAACAATGGTGATCAAAAATCTAAAGAACATACTAGAGTGTATGAAAACAAAACTACACATGAAATGTCCACTGTTGAGAACGGTCTGATAGGGAGCGATAGGATGATATTAGGATGCCGACCATATATCATTCTCTCTCTAAAGAGGGATAAGATTAATACCACGAGTCTTGATCAGAGTTTGTTATCACATTATATATGGTATATAGTTGGATTAGAAACAATGTACATGATACCTTCAACGAGTGCAATTTGGCACTAATACACCAAATTGAATTTCAGTTCAACAATTCCTATCTTTCGCGAATCTGAGCATATTATAATGCTCTAGTTCCCTCCCATGACACGATGATTTATGATAGGTAGTAAAAATTGCATATTTATCACTACATATACTATCACATTTTCATATTTATTCCTACAACTATGCACTATTACTAATGTTTTATTATTTATTGTGTGCAGGTCTTGAGTAATAAAAAAATAAAGAAATAAAGCCTTAAAAGAAGCCTAGAAGCCCAAAAGAAGCCCATGTCCAAGCCCAATGCAAAGTTGCAATTACCAAATGTCAAAGTTGCAAGCTCATGTGCAAAATTTGCAATTACTAAAAGAAAAGGAAAGGGATGGACTTCTACTCAACCCTAGTTGCTTGCAAGACAATCCTAAAGATAAAAGGAGAAGAGTTTAAAGATAAATTCGGATTCAGACTGTACATGTTTTAGTATTCAGATCATAACTTTGCTAAAGATATTCAAATCCGATGATACAAGATGCTCCATAAAGAAGACTGGAAGGCCTACAACTCTTATGTTGATCAAACTTTCCAATTCAATCCGCAAATAAGACATATTCGGTGATCAACATGATAACAAGTTGCAGGACAGAGTTGTACTGGGACTCTACTTCTTCCAGCTCCTATAAATACCCCTGCAGTGCAACCGAGAAGAGCATCCAGAGCCAGAGGGCCAAATCTAGGGTTTTAGGCTTTCTTCTTTCTTGTAGTTTAGGTTTTCTTTTTCTTTTTTAATTTTTATGTAAGTGAGGGAGAGGGCTATGTTGAGAGTGACACCGATGTATGCTTCTCTTCTCTTCCATTGTATCAAGTAATAAAGGTAACTTTTCTTTTTATGTCATTGCTTTATTTTCCTTTTTGTTTTCTTCTCTTTTCTATTTTTATCTCTATTGGTTTATGATGAGCATGCAAGTGATTTCCAAAGCACAAGTATAACGAATCTTGGTGGGTGCCAACGATATTTCATGGTGATGTTCTCCTCCTCAAGGTACGTATCACTTCATACTTGCCCAGGGGACTGAGATCGATCCTATGGTTTATGCGTTCAACGCCTCCAAAGCAAGGTAGAAAGTGTTAGGATTTCACGTTTTTCTTCAACCAAACTAAGGTTAGTGTTTATTTCTTTTCTTTTCTTTTCTTTCTTTTATTTTTGTAGATTAAATCACCATCTCCAATTTTTTCTTTCTCATCTCATTATAAATACCACCTCTAATCCTCCATCTTCATAATCTACCGCCTTCTTTCTAACTTAACTTTAACTATTCTTTTTGTTAACTTAAAGAAAATAATTTTTAGAGATAACTTACAAACGCTTCTATCGCTAGTCCCTCCTGAGGATCACGACCCGCATAGCCACTGCTACCGCGGATTCGAATTGAGCACTTGCACATTTTGTTCTAAATCTAAAATACTTTATTTTGTGTGCAGGTAAAATCTCAATCAATTTACAGCTTCCAAAAATATGGCATTCCTCGAAATTTTCTTTTCACAGTCTATAAAACCCAAGAACAAAATAAAAAATTGTTCTGTGGGTAAAGTCCGACGACCCACAGAAATTTGCATGTATCTTATTCATGAGAAGTTCGGTCAACAAAACTTTTCTCGTCTACATGATTAATTATAATGACTTAACTCTTATCCCTAAATTTTCTATTATGGATTTTAACTATGAGCCCCAATTTCTCAAGGAACAACTTCCACCAACTAGAATTTTCTACAAAGAAAACTATTATGGAATCAGAATTTTTACACATTGTCTAAGACACAATCTTATCCAGGCCTTCATTTGATCCTAAATGGTTGCATAATATTAGTTATCTTTGAAACTATATCTTGTGTCGCCACAACATATAAGTTAGAATTTCTCTCTTTTCAGGTATAAATATCTTTGCCATATTGCCAAACTTTCCTCGATATGACAACATCAATGAGAGGAGTGACATAATATTGCCAGAAGAAAAGTTTCAACTCAAAATTTTGTAGCAACACATTAACAAGAAAATATTTTTGGCACTCCTTGATCACACTGAGACTACGTTCTGAACTTCAAACTTTTAACTCTCAACTCAACCCCAACCTCAGACTCTACAAAATGTTGGAAAGAGGGAGATTTGTACTGAGGAAGATGACCCGGACCGTCAAGGGATTGTCGAGGAAGTCGGCGACAAGAGACGACGGAAGAACAGCAGCAGAAAACAAGCAGCAGCAGCAAAACAGGTTCTCCGGTCGACCGGGCCGGTCGACCGGACGTGCACAACGTCACAGGTCTAGGCGGTCGACCGGACCGGTCGACCGCAGGAGCCTGACTGACAAGGCCCAACTCTCTGTTGGAATCGGTCGACCGGACCGGTCGACCGGTAGAAGGGTCGGTCGACCGTCCCGGTCGACCGACAGTCGGGTTTGGGCTGAAATCTGCAGTTCGGAAACCTGTTGTATTTAAGGGCTGCTAGGGTTTTCTAAGTAGTAATCTTGTAGGGAAATCTTGTAGAAGAACCTGTGAAATTAGGAGGCTTAGGGTTCTCTTGTATTGAGAGAGGCTAAGATCCATTGTAATCATCTTCCCTAATTAAAAATCTCTCCTTTGATTGCCCCGAGGATGTAGGCAAGTTGGCCGAACCTCGTTAGATCTTGGTTGTTTGCGATTGTTCTTCTTCTAGTTGTGATTTCATTGTTTTGGTGGTGAGATCTGGTTGGATCCTCTAAGGGTTGTTGTCTGTCGAGCACAACAAGTGGTATCAGAGCTCCAGGTTACGCTTGGGATACTCTGAAGATTCGAAGGGCTCCAGAACTGATCAGGTGGAGATCGTGTGTCGATCTCAGGTCAGAGGCATTGGTGTTCAAGGAGATCGTGTGTCGATCTCAGGTGGACGCAGGGAGGGCTCGTTGAATCAGGAGTGGAATAGATCTGGTGAGAAACTCAAGCTAGGGTTTCAAGGTAGAGGTAAAAATCACCTTTTTATCTCAGAAATAGATCTATTTTGCAAGTATTTGATCTTCCTCATAGTTAGAGGGTCAAGGAAAGGATCTCAATGGCAGAGGAATCTAAGTCTGTTAAAACAATGAACAACTCCAGGATTGATGTTGTTAAGTTCAATGGAACTAACAATTTCGGGATGTGGAGGTGTGAGGTTATGGATGCATTGAATGCACAGAACCTCGAGGACACACTCCTATTGGAGAGGAAGAAGAACACTACTACCGAGGAGGAATGGGCAAAGATGAATAGATCGACATGTGGCTTGATTCGTTCATGCTTGGCACAGGATATAAAGTACCTTGTGCAACATGAGACGTCGGCAAAGAAACTGTGGAAAACCCTAGAAAAGAAGTACCTGACTAAGAGTGTGGAATCATGGCTGCAGCTTAAGAGTAAGCTGTATTTGTTCAGGATGCAGAGGGGGAGCACAGTGAATGAGCACATAAACCGGTATACGAAGCTTCTCACAGATCTGATAAACGTGGATGTCAAGGTAGAAGAGGAAGACAAGGCTGTCATTCTCCTGAACTCGCTCCCACCGGAGGAGTATGAGACATTCACCATGACGTTTATCAATGGTAGACAAACTTTAGTCTATGATGAGGTGTCGTCCGCATTGATGAGCTATGAGACAAGGAAGAATGAGAGACATTCTGGTCAGTCAAGCTCAGTGGCGGAGGCATTGGAGGTGAGAGGCAGAAATTCATCAAGGAAGGGTAGAGAGATGGGTGGAAGATCGAAATCCAGGCCGGGATTCAAAGACCTCAAAGGAATCAGTGCATTTTCTATAGAGAAATTGGGCACTGGAAGGTAGATTGCCCAAAGTTCAAGGGGAAGAAGAAGGAGTCGAATGCTGAAGCAAATCTATCGAAGGTGACGAAGACTCAGAGGAGTAGTTCACAGACAGATGGAGCAGATTCGGACTCGTCAGGATTCTCTTTTTCAGTCAGTTCTCCCAGTGTTAGTAACTCATGCAAAGATGAGTAGATTATGGATTCAGGAACAACATACCATGCATGTCCAAACAGGAGCTGGTTCACCAGTTTTGAGAAGCTGGAAGGTTGCTCAGTTGTGATGGGTGATGATCACTCATGTAGCATGGAGGGTGTTGGTACAATCCCAATCAGGATGTTTGATGGGGTGGTTTGGGAGTTGACAGGTGTGAGGTATGTACCTCAGATGAAGAGAAATTTAATCTCTTTGGGAACTTTGGAAGCATCGGGCATGATGATATCGGTTCGAGATGGCGATCTCAAGATGATCAAGGGCTCGATGGTTGTAATGAAGGGCGTCCGCCGAGGAAATTTATACTACTTGAAGGGTAGTACTATTTCAGATCAGGTGGAGACTTCGAGTACAAAAGATGAGGTTGGCCTGGGGATTCAGCAGGAAAAAGCCGGACAAGAAGAAGAATCTTTGCGAGCTCCTGCAAAGATGAAATCAGAAGAAGGTGCTGCTACCTGCAAGTCAGAAGGTGGACACAGGGTTCTGGACAAGAAGAAGGTGAGTTTTAGCACCAGTTCTCACCACAATGAAGGTCTTCTTGATCGTATTCACGTGAATGTATGGGGACCTGCTAAGACGGCATCGCTTGGAGGTCACAGGTACTTTGTCTCGGTAATTGATTGTTCATCTAGGCAGGTTTGGATATATCCGATGAGACAAAGGGGTGAAGCCCTAGATGTGTTGAGGAAGTGGAGCGGAAGAATGGAGAGGCAGATAGGTAGGAAGGTAAAGGAGCTTCATATTGGCAATGTTGGGAAAGACACTGACCAATTCCTACAGTTTGGACAGAACACAGGAATTGCTACACACTTCTCAACAGGTACAGATGAGTTGGCTAAGGAGTTGGTCCGTTCCTTGCTGGAGGAGGTTCGGAAACTATTGTCTAATGCAGGATTGGACAGGTCGCTTTGGACTGAGGCGATTGAGTATGCTAGCCATCTCAAGAATCAAACGACTGCGATAGGAGGTAAAGCTCCATTGGAACATTGGTCGGGAAAAGCTCAAGATCACGGTGTGCTGCGGGAATTTGGAAGTCCGGCTTACTTCAGTGCCAAGAATGGCAAGGTGAATCCGCAAGCAAGGAGGTTTGTCTATTTGGGCATCAAGGAGAACAGCTACAGGTTGTGGGATCCCAAGGACAAAAGGATCGTGATGAGCAGGAATGTCACATTTGGAGAGGCTTCAGGGTTGAAGTCCATCGTCTCTCAGCAGGTGGAGAGGACGAAGACCAAGGGAGGATCGCAGCGGGTGGAGGTCGATGCTACTCCATCATCTCCAGGTAGTTCGGCATCAAAGGAGACTTCATCGGAAGTGACACCGGGTGGAGATCATGATAACAAGAGTGATGCTGAACAGGTTGAAGACATTGCAGAGGATGTCAAGGTGTGTGCAGCTATTGGAACCAAGGAGAGACCACGTTCGTGGTCAAAGAAGGATGAATCTCAAGCTTGTGGACGCGACAAGCTCAAGTTGAAGGCCGTTGCTCTCCATGATGGTCAGGGGAAGGTTCATATGACTCAGTCTAACAGGTTCACTGCTGCAGGAACAGGTAACATTATTCGAGCTTGATGAAGCTCAGTTGAAAGAACTACGGTTGGCTTGATCCTTTGGGCAAAGGTACGTAGGCAGCCGTAAAGGCGCAGCCATTGGTGATGCAACTCTTATGAAGCTAGGGTTGGGTTCTCGAGAAGTTGTTTGGACCTTCACATAGAGGTGAAGAAGTGTGGTCAATGGAGCTTCACGTAGAGTTGAAGAGACTTCACGGAGAGGTGAAGAGACTTCATGTAGCGGTGAAGTGGTGTGGCCAGTTAGACTTCACATTGAGGTGGAGTGGTGTGATCTCGAAGAACAGTTTTATCTTCGGAGAGGAGATGTTGAGCTTGCATAAGGAGGGGTGTGCATCCAGTTGAAGCCGATGATGTTTGGTTGGTTCTACGCAGACTTGGTTGGACCGTCAGAGGAAGACAGGTAGACTAGATAGAGCTAGTCAGTGGAGAGTCAGTGTTGGCTCATAAGGAAGTCTTCATGAGGTCATGAAGTTGCGGAGTAGAAGCCACAGTATGGTGATCGGCAGGTATGAAAAATTCTCCTAAGGTGAAGTGCAGGGAAGGCATGTACGATGTTTTTCCAGTGGATAGTTGAGCCAAAGATTCCAAGCCGAGATCGTGTGTCGATTTCGCCGAGATCGTGTGTCGATTTCGACCGGTGCGCGCAAGCCGAGATCGTGTGTCGATTTCGCCGAGATCGTGTGTCGATTTCGCCAGGTGATAGACTGGGGTTCGTTGGATGTCGGCTCAGATTTTGGAATCTTCGCCGAGGTGGAGAATTGTTGGAAAGAGGGAGATTTGTACTGAGGAAGATGACCCGGACCGTCAAGGGATTGTCGAGGAAGTCGGCGACAAGAGACGACGGAAGAAACAGCAGCAGAAAACAAGCAGCAGCAGCAAAACAGGTTCTCCGGTCGACCGGGCCGGTCGACCGGACGTGCACAACGTGCACAGGTCTAGGCGGTCGACCGGACCGGTCGACCGCAGGAGCCTGACTGACAAGGCCCAACTCTCTGTTGGAATCGGTCGACCGGACCGGTCGACCGGTAGAAGGGTCGGTCGACCGTCCCGGTCGACCGACAGTCGGGTTTGGGCTGAAATCTGCAGTTCGGAAACCTGTTGTATTTAAGGGCTGCTAGGGTTTTCTAAGTAGTAATCTTGTAGGGAAATCTTGTAGAAGAACCTGCGAAATTAGGAGGCTTAGGGTTCTCTTGTATTGAGAGAGGCTAAGATCCATTGTAATCATCTTCCCTAATTAAAAATCTCTCCTTTGATTGCCCCGAGGACGTAGGCAAGTTGGCCGAACCTCGTTAGATCTTGGTTGTTTGCGATTGTTCTTCTTCTAGTTGTGATTTCATTGTTTTGGTGATTGAGATCTGGTTGGATCCTCTAAGGGTTGTTGTCTGTCGAGCACAACACAAAAGCCATGAAAATCTATTCGATCTTTGAATACAATTCGAAACAAAATCCCTCAGGAACATTTATCTCCAACTCTACTGACTCAAAATATTATGTTCATTAAATGAAATGTTTTCCCTCTTATCTTGCTTGCCCGCAACCATGCATGTAACACGAACCTTTCTAAGTGTTAACAATTTGTACCAAGTATAACGTTTTCTCTTCAACTAATATCCATAGAAGCATGTATGTTGTACTCAAGATAAAGTTATTATGCAATGGAAGTAACATTATACTGATAATTAATTTCCTACCACATAGCTCACATTAATTTCTCTAAGTTAATTATATTGTACCGAACGAACCATTATTACAAATTTAGTTGTCTCTTACTCGGATTACCTGCCGTGAATTCAACTTTGCATTTCTCATGATAATCAATAACCTTAATTATTTTATTATTGGATGAATTAATTTAGCTAATGATTCTTAATTGTCTACCATTAACTAAATTTATCATACAATTTGTACCATCGCTCCCCATTACATTAAGTTGGAGTGTACCTCAATCAAGGCCTAACACTTACATATGAAGATACTTTGAGAGTGACACAACTGAACCATAGTAAATAGCAAAGACAATTGAACAAGTCATTTTCACACACCATATTAATTCTAGGGTTTCAAGAGAGTATATATTTTATAACAAGATTTAATAAAAATCAACTAATAAAATGGTCACCTAAATTAACAACTTGATTGAATCCATAGAATTTTCAGCAACAATTTCCGAAATTTCGAGTGAAGAAATCTCACTCACTTTTATTACCTCAACCAAGTTGTTAAATTTCTTCCAACTCTAGAATGACAATAAAGAAAGAACATGACTTTGAATTTCTCAACAATTTAGTTATTAACCTCCTCATTTTCTACCAATCAAAGACATCTAGGTAAAACACATGATTTGAGGGGAAAACTCATCCACTAATTCAAGAAAATTTCAGAGTTTAGAACACAAAGAAATTTCAGAATTTTCACAAGACAAGGAGAGGAACAAATACCAAATGATCTCCCTCACCTTCTCTATCGATTGTCACCCGCCGCGCCGCCCCGTCGCCGCCCGCCGCGCCGCCCCGTCGCCGCCGCGTCGCCTGGCCGCGTGACCAGGGCGCGCGGCCCCCCTGGTTGCGCGCGCACAGCTGGGCGCTGGGCTGCCGCGCCCAGCCCTAGGGGGTGAGAGGAAGGGGTGGGGGGAAGAGAAGAATTTGAGAGAGAGAGAGTGATTGAGGGGAGAGTTGAGGAGAAAACAAAAATCTTCTCTTGGGAGAGCCTCTGCCGATCACTCACAGGGAAGGGAAGGGAAAAATAAAAGGATTTTTTTTTCTTTTTTGGGAAAGGAATAGAGAGAGAGAGAGAGAGAGAGTTAATTATAGTATATATATTCCATAAATCTTGTGTGATTGCCACCTCACCCATTTCCAATTCCAATAAAATCTCCACCCTCCACTTCACTCTCCAAATTCCAAGTTCTCATCTCCACCATTCATTATAAAATAACACTTTATTTTTCACTTATATGATTGTATCTATTCATGAAATACCATTATACACATAAACATGTACAATACATTCTTGTATACATCACCATTATTATTATCACTATATATATATATTTTTTTAACATGCATATTTATTTAAATTCTTCCAATTAATCCATTTCAATTTTCTCTGATAAATTTCCAATTTATTATCACATAAATATAACCAAATTAAAATTTCTGATGTTCTTTATAATCTCAATAATCCAAGAATATAGTATTAAATCAGGGTTTAAAAATTTGGGGTGTTACATAATTTGATAGACTTACTCCATAGGAGTCCTAATTAAGGCTATACTCTAATTCAGTGACTTTTTAAATTAAATTCAACTTCTAACTTGTAACCCTAAATTCTAAGTAAAGATATATAATTATTGTTGGCCCGGAGGCCTTTCTCTCTAGTTTTGATGATGATTAACTCATGTAGTTATGTTTACTAATAATCTTGTGATTTTAGTTTCAGATCATGTAACAAGATATTAGTTGGTGATTGCTTCAAAAAGAGGAGTTTGGAAGCCTTCACTTGGTGATTCCCGAGCTCGAGCATCAAGATCATTCATAGCCATGCTCGTTGGATCACGTTGGGATCGAGTCGACTTAAAGATGGAAGATCATCAAGAAGACTTAGGTATCCTAGTTTTAGTTCAGTGTGTTTAGATCCATGTGTAAAGATAAGAATAGTTGATATGCTCAAGTGCACATCACACACAAGTTTATGTTTGGAATTGTTTTCATGAATAGATTGATCAAAACAAGTTTACTTTATTTTTATGTATATCAGATGTGCTCTATATACATACATACTTACATGACTTATATAAACTTATTTTGACTATCATATTCATGTATTGAAAAATCAAAGTCTGATAAAATACAAGTTTTGGTTTTGATAAAAATGATAAAACACAAAAATAGTTCAAATTGCTTGATATTTGAGTTGAATTTTTATCACATGTTATATATCAATGCAAAATGGTAAAAACTATTTTTGAGAATTTTTAGAAGTTTTTATAAGATTTTTAGAAATATTTTTAACCCCAGTTTCTGACCTAGAACAGTGGCTGACAGGCCAGGTCGGCCGACCGCACGCGTCGATCGAACCAAAGGCCGGTCGATCGTGCGGTCGACCGACGTGCACAGAGTTGTGCACGTCTGGCAGCACAGTGGGCCGGTCGACCGACCGGTCGACCGGACCAGAGAGCTTTGCTCTCTGTATCTGGGCGGTCGACCGGGCGGTCGACCGAGATTGCCTAACGGTCATAAATATGACCGTTGGCGGTCGACCGGCCGGTCGACCGCAAGCCTGTCAGGCTGACAGATTAGACTAACGACTAGTTTTCTTTTGGACCTATAAATACCCCATCTCTTCATGTTTTAACTAAGATTTTTAAGAGCAAAAATTTCTATATTCTCTAGTGTTTAAAACAAGTTTTCAAAAGTTTTAGAGCTTCAAAAGATCAATCTTATTTGTTTTAGAGTTTTTGGAAAATCAAAGAAAATAGAAATTGGGAGATTTGTTTTGGTTCTTCATTCTATCTTTTATAAAGAGTTTTCTCAGTATTTTTCTTTGAGTTTTTGTTTTCCAACTCTGTTTTTCCACACTTGAGCTATCCTCTATCCTAATCTATTTAGGATCATTTGTTTGTGGGAAAAGAGATTGTTTGAGGTTGATTAAGCCTCCAAGCTGTAAACACCCTTGTTTTTATTGTATCCCTCTTTGGTAAAGGTTGATTGAGTGATTAGTTTGCTCCCTCTTTGATAGAGGTTGAGATTGTGGTTTGCTCCCTCTTGTGAGAGGTGGAGTTTGGTTTGTATCCCTCTTCGGCAGAGGTGATTTGGTTGTTGTTGGCTACGGACCTACCCCTCGATTGTGAGGCAGTGTTTGAGAGAGGAGTTCGGTACTCCCTTGTTGTAAAAATCCCCTCGGTGGAGGTTCCCTCGGTGGGAGTCCTCGGTGGACAAGATAGTGGATTCGAAATCCTTCTCGGTGAAGGCAGGACCGTAGAGCTAGGGGCTCGAACCTCGAAACATATCTTTGTGTTTGCATTTGATCCTTGTCTCTCTAATTCTCTCTCTTTTATTTGTGCAAAGCATCATTCTTTCATTCATATCATATTACTTGTGTTGTGCCTTGCATCATTCATATTGTTATATATCTTTTATATGCTTGGCTTGTTTGTGTGTGCCTCACTTATACTTAACCACAAGAGCTTCATATAGCATCTCAACCCCATATCTAGGGGAATCAAGAGGAGTTAGTCCAGAGCCCTTCACGGGAATTTCGGCTACACTTGTTGGTTGTATTAAGTGTGATTGCAAAATTGTTTTAGCTTCCGCATTTAGATTATAGATTAGCATTATCACCTATTCACCCCCTCTAGGTGATTTACAATTGGTATCAAAGCCTACGCTCCTGATTCTTAGGCTTAACATCTTAGGAGTGAGATCCTTATTTGCTAATCTATCATTTGCATTTTACTTGTTTGCACACATATAGTTTGGACCCATGGACTTCATGACCCCACCTATGTTTGATATCTCTAGACTTGACGTTTGGAAGGTCATGATGAGTTGTTATTTGAAGACCCTAGGATTGCATGTCTATCTTGCCGCTACCAAGAAATGCTATCTTGGTAACCGCAATCATATAGGGGCCAATGCACAAGCCCTTGAGGCTATTAGAAGCACACTTCCTAAAGAATATCTTTTGCATCTTTCTAATCTTGATTCCACTTTGCAGTGTGGAACAAGTTGACAACCACCCCACCTCCAAGCTTCAATTACCAATCCAACCGGAGGAGTCTAGTGGAGAATCTGAGTCACAATGCTTCATGATCCAAGGGAATGACTCCCTTGAGGTACAATCGGAAACTCAACTAGATAGTTTTGATTCTAGTTCTCATGTGATGAATTTGTTGATGCCCATGCTTTGAATGAAAAACTTTCTATTGTTTGTGAAAAATGATAGAAAATATAAAGTTTTGAAAAGAAGACTTTTGCTTTAAATAATTAAAATGAAAAAATTGTCTTCTAAACTTGATTGTGTTTTACAAGAGAAGGAGGAGATTTCTAATGAAAGGGATTCATTAAAATCTCAACTTGATCTTGCCTTAAAAGAAAATGATTTTTGAAAAATAAAAATGATTGTGAAAATGTTTTGAAGAAAAATAAAGTTCTAACTTCAAAATTTGATTTTGTTTTAAAAGAAAATGATTCTTTAATTGATTTTATTTCAAAAGAGTTAGAAATTTGTTTAAATAAAAATAAATCTTTGAAAAATGATATTGTTTCTCATATTTGCCATGCTTCACCTAGAACACCTATTTCATGCCACACTTCTTCTTTAATTGAACATGATATATCCTTACATAAGAAGAGTGTTGATTGTTTGGGTTCCACTTTGAGCCAATGTGTGGTGGGTCATACACTCTTGGAAACTTTGTTTCGAAAGAAACAAGTTCCATCTATTCATGCACACCCTCCACGGCATAAACATGCTCCTCACGGACACCATCATCACTTGTATGTTCATGTGTACACTTGTACAGATTGTGGACGTAAGGGCACCTTACTAAATTTTGCTATGATCGTATACATGTTTCTAATTTAGCAAATAAATTTGTTGGATTAGGAATGATACTAACCCCATGGACCCAAAAAGTTGTGGGTACCAAAGACCCCCCTCCTATTATTTTTGATGTAGGTGTGGGCTCTCACATGACGTGAGAGTAGCCGTACTTGGAGTGGATGCGTTCCGTGCTTAAAGAGAACCCTTTTGGATGCATCACTTTCAAGGGATGTTTGGTGGGAAGACCACCATGTTTTTGGAGATATGGAGAGTTGCCTCATAGGTTTTGGTAACGGTCTCTTACTCCTTATTTATGTTTGCATGCTTTTCATGTTCATTATTTATAGCATGCTTTGATGTTTATAGATTATTATGTTAATGTCATGTTTATTAGACCCTTGACATGCATGTATAGCCCTTTGAGACACCCATGTTTAATATGGATCATATTTTTGTGTTCTCACCATTGTTTAGCTATCATGTTAATCATATCTCTAATAACATGTAGATTTGCATAATAATCATGTTTTTGTTCATCATGATGATTTTGTCTTGTTTTATGCTTCATGCTTTAATATATGTTTGAATGTTAGTTTTCATTAAGACTAGGTATATATATTTGTGCATATAGTGGGCCACAAATAAATCTATATATGTTTGTGCTTGAATGCTTATTTGAACCCATTAGATGTGCTAGTATAGTCTAGTTTTGATGATTCATGCATTTTAAACTTGTATTCCTATCTTTGGATTTGTTTTATGTTTATGTGTTTTTCATTTCATGTATATGTCTATTTTGTCAAACTTTAAGATATACATGTATGCCCCTTGAGTCATTTGCCTTTCATGCAAATCTATACATATGGACTCAATTGTGTTTAGGGATATGTATGTATACTTTTTGTGTTGACATATCATACATATACCTTGAAATGAAATTTGTTTAATGAAAATTTAGTTTATCATGTTCTCCATGTGTTTATATTTAACTTCATATATATGTCCATTTTATCCAAATTATTGTTATACATATACATCCTTTTGAGCCACTGCCTTCATGCATATATCTTTGTGGACTCGTTGTGTTTGGATATGTATGTATACTTTAATTTGTATAGGACATACATATACCTTGAAGATTAAATAGTTTTGATGATTTTCATGTTTTCATGCTTCAAGGAATATTGAGCTTATTGTCTATCTTTCATGATTATGATCTTCACATCTTATTTGTACACTCACATTTATTGTTTACTCATGTTTTGTGTTCATGAGTCATATTTATGCTTTATTGATTATGAGTGTTGACTATTTTGAATTTCATGTTTTCATGAAAATATTTTTGTTTTATTCCTTACTTGAAGGATTTCGTAGTAGTTTACAAATTTTCATATATTAGTTACGATATTCTTCATATGGTAGAGTTTTCAAATATACTTTATTTTTCAAATCTATTTTTGAAAACCCTACCATCCATGGGCGGTTGGTTGGGAGACCATGCCTTGTGTATGCTTTACATTGAAAATCTTTTTAACATAAGCATGTGTTGGGAGGATAGGTAATATGAGATATACATTTGATATTATTGTTGTTTCAATTGGTATCATTGGATTCTTTCAATTGGTATCAATTTTGACCTTTATTGTATACTCATATATTTTCGTATATGTATGCTTGCATTTCAAAGAATATCAATTTCAATTGGTATCTACTTTTCATATATATATATATAATATATATATATATATATATATATATATATATATATATATATTATATATATACGTTTTATTTGTGCTTATTATATCCCTATAACTTTAAGCACAAAATTTTGTTTATGCTAAAGCTTGAGTTTTAACTTTGTTTCAATTGATTCAATTTTCAATTGGTATCTTATTTCAAGCCTACGCATTGTTTTTGTTGGTATTTCATAAAGGGGGAGAAAATTCGATTTTCATATTTCAATTGGTATTTGTATTTCCACTCCCTTGCTTTATGATAGAAAATAAAATTTTGAATTGATATCATATACTTAAAAAGAAATACTCTTTTTTTTGATATCAAGATGTTTATTTGAATGTTTTAAATTGGTATCTCAAAATTTTGTTTAAAGATAAATACAAAAGTTTTGATTTGTATTGCCTATATGCAAGGAGAGCTTAACATCTCTTCTACATTCATGTTGAGTGTATCTTGTATGAGGAGCTTGACATCTCTTCCTTACGTGGTACACGTGTGTAGGGGGAGCTTCACATATCCTCTTATGCATTGCATAGTGTACGTTATGTGAATTAGGGCTTGTCATCCCTCCTTCATGTAATGTATCTATGTAGGGAAGCTTCACATCTTCCTCTTCTTGAATGTATATCGCATATACCATTTGTTGATTAATCTATATTTACTTTCAATTGGTATCAAGATGCTACTTTGACATATTTTCAAGTGATATCTTAATTGATTGTCACCTCTATATTGATATTTTTTGTTTTAGACAAAAAGGGGGAGAAAAATTTATTGATTTGGTTTTGATTTTTACCCCTTTATTGATGATTGACAAAAAGGGAGAGAATTATTTGAGAGTTTAACATGCATATAAAAAAAAAAATTCTCTATGTTTTTGCATGATTGAGTTTGAATTTTATATATGCATATTTATGGTTTTGTATATATTAGTTTAATTGGTATCTAGAGCATGTTTTACATGTTTTTGTTTTTGTTTAAAAATTTCATTGGTATCTAGAGCCTTTTTATTGTTTATGCATATCTATGCATGTTTCATGTTTCATATTCATTGCATATTTATGTTTTTTGTCTATGCATGAGTTAAGGGGGAGCTTCTTAAAGCTTAACTTTAATCCATGCATATATAACTCCATGAGTTTTGTCATCATCAAAAAGGGGGAGATTGTTGGCCCGGAGGCCTTCCTCTGCAGTTTTGATGATGATTAACTCATGTAGTTATGTTTACTAATAATCTTGTGATTTTAGTTTCAGATCATGTAACAAGATATTAGTTGGTGATTGCTTCAAAAAGAGGAGTTTGGAAGCCTTCACTTGGTGATTCCCAAGCCCGAGCGTCAAGATCATTCATAGCCATGCTCGTTGGATCACGTTTGGGATCGAGTCGACTTGAAGATGGAAGATCATCAAGAAGACTTAGGTATCCTAGTTTTAGTTTAGTGTGTTTAGATCCATGTGTAAAGATAAGAATAGTTGATATGCTCAAGTGCACAACACACACAAGTTTTATGTTTTGGAATTGATTTCATGAATAGATTGATCAAAACAAGTTTACTTTGTTTATGTATATTAGATGTGCTCTATATACATACATGCTTACATGACTTATACAAACTTATTTTGACTATCCTATTCATGTATTGAAAAATTAAAGTTTGATAAAATACAAGTTTTGATTTTTGATAAAAATGATAAAATACAAAAATAGTTCAAATTGCTTGATATTTGAGTTGAAATTTTTATCACATGTTTATATATCAATGCAAAATGGTAAAACTACTTTTGGAGATTTTTAGAAGTTTTTATAAAATTTTTAGAAATATTTAACCCCAGTTTCTGACCAGAACAGTGGCTGACAAGCCAGGTCGGCCGACCGCACGGTCGACCGAACCAAAGGCCGGTCGACCGTGCGGTCGACCGACGTGCACAGAGTTGTGCACGTCTGGCAGCACGGTGGGCCGGTCGACCGACCGGTCGACCGGACCAGAGAGCTTTGCTCTCTGTATCTGGGCGGTCGACCGGGCGGTCGACCGAGATTGCCCAACGGTCATAAATATGACCGTTGGCGGTCGACCGGCCGGTCGACCGCAAGCCTGTCCAGGCTGACAGATCAGCCTAACGGCTAGTTTTCTTTTGGGCCTATAAATACCCCATCTCTTCATGTTTTTAACTAAGATTTTTAAGAGCAAAAATTTCTATATTCTCTGGTGTTTAAAACAAGTTTTCAAAAGGTTTTAGAGCTTCAAAAGATGAATCTTATTAGTTTTAGAGTTTTTGAAAAAAATCAAAGAAAATAGAAAATTGGGAGATTTGTTTTGGTTCTTCATTTTTATCTTTTACAAGAGTTTTTTCAAGTATTTTTCTTTGAGTTTTTGTTTTCCAAACTCTTGTTTTTTCACATTGAGCTATCCTCTATCCTAATCTATTTAGGATCATTTGTTTGTGGGAAAAGAGATTGTTTGAGGTTGATTAAGCCTCCAAGTTTTAAACACCCTTACTTTTGTTGTATCCCTCTTTGGCAGAGGTTGATCGGGTGATTAGTTTGCTCCCTCTTTGGTAGAGGTTGAGATTGTGGTTTGCTCCCTCTTGTGAGAGGTGGAGTTTGATTTGTATCCCTCTTCGATAGAGGTGGTTTGGTTGTTGTTTGGCTACGGGCCTACCCCTCGGTTGTGAGGCGGTGTTTGAGAGAGGAGTTCGGTACTCCCTTGTTGTAAAAATCCTTCTCGGTGGAGGTTCCCTCGGTGGGAGTCCTCGGTGGACAAGATAGTGGATTCGAAATCCTTCTCGGTGAAGGCGGGGACGTAGAGCTAGGGGCTCGAACCTCGAAATATATCTTTGTGTTTGCATTTGATCCATTGTCTCTCTAACTCTCTCTCTTTTATTTGTGCAAAACATCATTTTTTTCATTCATATCATATTTGCTTGTGTTGTGCCTTGCATCATTCATATTGTTATATATCCTTTATATGCTTGGCTTGTTTGTGTGTGCCTCACTTATACTTAACCACAAGAGCTTCATATAGCACCTCAACCCCATATCTAGGGGAATCAAGAGGAGTTAGTTTAGAGCCCTTCACGGGGAATTCGGCTACATTTGTTGGTTGTATTAAGTGTGATTGCAAAATTATTTTAGCTTCCGCATTTAGATTCTAGATTAGCATTATCACCTATTCATCCCCCCTCCTAGGTGATTTATAATTATATCGACACTCTATTTTTAAATAGAAATTCAGTCATGTCTTTTGCAAAAGATAGTGAATAGAATAATAATTTATTATCATGAAAAAGCTAATTGTTTTTTAAGGTTTAAGTTATCTTTAGATATATTTCAATGTATGCTCAACAAAAATAGGTCTTAATATTAATTATCAATTATTTAAACTAAAAATTTGAATGTCTAAGTTTTTTTTCCCCCTTAAACTATCAATTCTCAAGTTCTAAAGGGAACTATTACCAATTCCTCACTTCCTTACTTCCTCACTTCCACCGTCAACCAAACAGGCCCTAAATGTCAAATTGATGATCAAGGTACCCGTGAGTCCAGCAAATTCTAAATACTTCCTATTTACATTGTTCATGCTAAACTTATCATATGACAGTACATCTATGTAGAATTGATATATAAATGAGTGGAAGAATGGAAAATGACGAGCCAAAGCAACAACAACCCATCAACTTAGAAAGAAGTTGAAAATTAATGAAAATTAAGAGAGACAATAACAACTTTATAGGTTTGCTGTTTTCCTGTTTATTTAAGTACTCTGGTTTTCCTTTCACTCATTCAATTTTCCTATCATTGCTTGGTTAGGGGATGATTGGATTCACGGAAGTAGAAGGAAAATGGAAAGTGAAAAAAACTCATTTCTCACTTTCTTATTTGTTTTGAATCGGAAATGGGAAATGGGAAAACCGTTTTTTTTTTCTTTCTTTCTTCTTTTACACTATCATTTCTCACTTCCAGAGTGCTACAGTTAATTTTGCGGTAATGTAAATCTCACCTGTAATAAGTTGTAACTCAAAACAGTTAATTTTGATGTCATGTAAATCCAACTTGCAGTCCAATTACAGTTAAAAAATGTTATTTCAGAATTAATATTTAATATTAATATTATTTTTGGTCAATAATTTCACTTTTCACCTCCACATCACCAACAAAATACCGAAAAATATAATATACTTTTCCACTTACACTTCCACACTACAATCAAACACCGGAAATTAAAATTGCACAAATCTCAATTTTCTTCTACACTCTCACATTTTTCATCCTCATTTCTCACTTACACCTTTTCCTCTCACTTCTATCAGATCAAACAGACCCTTAAAAAGAAAACGAGATAGAAGGAAGAGAATGAAAAAGACGAGGCAAAGAAAAGAAAACGAGATAGAAGAAGGAGAATGAAAAAGAAAAGAATAAAAAGGCAGAGAAAAGAAAAGAAACATGTTTCTACAATTTGGCTGCAAAGAAAGAGGAAGAGAAAAGTAAACATATTTAAAAAAATGATATAGAATTGTATAGAATTGCATGATTTAAATAGTTGCAGGTTCATCACAAGGCCTAAATGTGTCCAATTAGTAGTTGGTTTTGATCACGACAAAACTCTATTTCCTTTATACATTTTCTCTCGCTCCTGTTTGGATTTAAGGAAATGGTGTGAAGTGGGGAAGTAGGAAGTAAGATTTATTTCCTTTAGGAAAAAGGGAAATGAGTAGTAAGTTTTCTGGTGCTTGGATGGTAGTTGAATAGTGTAATTGGAAAAGTGTATTCCTGTTTCCATTGTTTGGATGGAATGAAAAAGTTGATGTGGAAAAGTGTATTTACTTTTCTGTTGTTTGGATGTGTTGAGATTTGTGAAGTGTATGATGATTTTTCTTTTTTTTGGATATTGATTAGAAAGACATTGAGAAATTGTAAATTCTTTTTTTTTCCTATATAAATTTAGGCAAATTGCATTTTATTATTTCATCCATGCACCTACTCATAGACCTGTAAATTGACCAACGTTCAAGTTTTGTTGTATGCAGTGATTTGATTTTTTCATCACATCTTATTTAAACATTTAATTAACCTTGGAGACCTTCTAGAATGGATCCCAGACAATTGTACTAGAACTGATATTACATTCAGTAGTACAAATTTTAAAATCAACTCTTTGAATAACCTGGCGATATCAAGAATAAGCCAAGTAATACGCATAATCTACGTTGAGTCGTTTCTTGTAAAAAATGTAACAATATCATTACTCAGTCAAATAATAATCCACCATCTCGAATGTTAATTATAACTGATATTTTGAAATTTGAAAGAAAATTACAAAATACACAAGTGTTGGCGTTGGAAGATGTGGATGCGGAGGAGGACTTCGTTGACCGACCAACTTCTTCCTGGCCCTACTCTTGAAGGATTTTTGCAGCAGCAACCGACAGGATGAGAAGGAATCATACTGTGCATCAAATCTGGGAGCTGTTTCATTAAAACATATCCCAACTCTGTACCATTTCCCTCTCGAACATCCTGTTTGTAATCAAAGCTCCAAACAAGGAAACTGTTACGTATCACATCAAGTGATATATAAAGTAACGTCAATAAATCCAAGCAAAGTAACAAATTATAGTCAAGTTAGAACAGTGCACAAACATAAATAAATATTAATACACACAATTTAAGAATACCAAAACCACATACACAAGTACTAAATTGTTAGGGCTCAGATCACAGTGAAAAAAGAATCATTGCACAATTCATGAAGATGGATTTCCAAGAAGGAGAAAGTAATTGATCGACATGGCGCTCAGTTTGAATGATGTCCAACCAACAGAGTATGAAGGGGTTTCAATCAAGACTGATTGACATCCAACCAACCAATACGTGAAGGGGTTCCAATCAAACATGAGACTCCATGCACCGTCATCAAAACATTCCCAACTTGTTTCCAAAACCCACAATACTAGATAAAATTTTCAACACTGCCTCATCACAGCCCACTCTGACAAATATAGTGACCACACAAGATGTGGAGCAAGCAAATACCAGCAACAAATGGAGAACAAAAGCAGTTGAAGAGAAGGGCAGCAAGCATAGAGCAGCAACAAAAGGAGAGCAGCAGCAGCAGGTGGAGAGAAAGGCAGAGATCTGCCCTATGGGGTGAAGGATAATGGACTAGAATATCGTCTTCACACATGCAAACAAACATGCATTTCTAACATGAAAATGCAATACAAACATGTGTCATATGAACGGGAAATCACTTCTTTAAGCCGTGCGTTAACACAACACAGCCCACTCATAGAATATGGGGTCCAGATAGTATGTGCAGCAAGCAAATAGCAGCAGCAAAAGGAGAGCCACATCAGGTGGAGAGAAAGGGATAGAAGCCTCCCGTATGGGGTAACGGATAATGGCCTGAATTATCACCAACATAAACAAAGAAACAGGCAATTCTAACATGAAATAGCTTTTATAACAATAGGCATATAAACAAGAAATAACTTATTTCAGCCCTCCGTCAACACAACACAGCACAATCTGCAATTTATGGTGCCCAGATATTCTGTGCAGCAAGTACAGAACAGCAGCAAAGGGAGAGCAGCACCAATTAAAGAAAAAGTCAAAGAGCTCTCCCATATATGGCAACGAATAATAGCAAGGATTATCATCAACACATGCAAAGAAACATGCATACGCACAGATAATATCAGCACAAACTCCAAGCATATGAACATGTAATAGTATGTAGATTTTCATGTAATGCGGCGTAAAAATGTATGTGATGATCATGTTTTAAAAAATAAAGAATGGCAAACTTATCCAAATTGAAGAGCAGGCCTTGCAACTTCTTCGACACCCTTCTCCATTTGATACTTTAATCATCTGTAAAGAGTCAAAAATCAAGCTATCAAAGTTTGTTGATCATTGTAAGATATAAAACATGATTTGCTAAGTAACAGACTACGTAAGAGGCTTGCCTGAATTGTAGAATTGCTCCATAAACCACATGTAATCATATCCTGCAATCATATTCACAATGCATACATGCACAACATATAACATGGCCAAATACCTTGTCTTCAAAAAAAACAAAAAATCAAGCTATCCATTGGAGATACAACCTTATGGATCTTAAATAGAGGATGCATTCGATCACACAAGCATCAAAGATGATGAAACTGATGATGACAAAATGTGAAGAGAATGAGCAAATAATAGTGCATCAGTGTCATTGTGCATTTGTAAAAATATGCATGCAATGATATACGAAAAAAACAGAAACAAAGCAATCTAGAAATTAAACAAATAATAACAATATTACTTCTCTTTAATAAGGCTCAGATTGTAGGATGATATTATAATAGTGGAAGAAATTTTACGTCATTCAATGCCGAATGAAAAATAAGGGGTTGCGTACATGCCACCTCCATGCTCAACTCCTAGAGTCGAACGGCTGCGAGCAAGTACGCCTCCAAACCTTACTTGCATAGTCGGCTTTCCCTCCTCCTACTAATCATCATTGCCTCACGCAAAACACCTACAAGAGAACATAAGAAAAAGAATTTATATAGTTAATAATAAAGGATTATGAAAATGCTCGGGAAATAAAGGAAATGTTCGGGAAATATTAAGATGCTGCAAATAAATATTACAGTACTAGGAGAGTATAATGGTAGTTCATACGGCCTACGACCAAAAGCATGTCGCAGGCAAAATGAATGTTTAAATGTGAGCCTGAATAAAACAGTTCAATAAGTCATAAAGAACAAAGGTGGTCAGCAAGAATGGGAAGATAGTGGCCCATGGGTCTTCTCAATCCAGTTTGTGTTGTCTTATGAAGCGGTAGAGCCACTGAGCCCTCTCATCACTGGACCTCCTGAGAAACCCACCCCCAATCTTGGGGTTGTCGATTATATAATCATAGGCAGCAGACATGACATCTTCGGTGAAGATGATATAGTCGTATGTTGTACCGACCATAGATCGGAGGCATTCATAGCACTCCGCTGCTACCCTTTTCTCCTCCTTCTCATGCACGGCATCCCCAATCTTTTGCAAACCATCAGCGACCCTCCCTAATATCTCTAGCTGAGGGTTGCTCCTCTTACCTTTACCGCGCGAGCTTTGCGACACTGACATACTCTCAGGTTGGGTAGAGTACCGGCTTGCTTCAGGATGTTCTCCCACATTGGCAGGGTCCTGGGTGTCGCCGAGTGGGTGATTGACGTCTTGGGCAAAAGTCCCAGCAGCTACTTCTCCACGAAAAACGAGAACCATTTCATCGTACAACTCAATAGGCTTGTTGAGGTACGGCTCATCAAGCTTATTTCCCTACAAACGAAGCAATGTTATTCATTAATTAATCTGACACAACAATCAAACTCCGATAACAATATAAGAATGAAGGATTAAATTCGTTACCGCAATGTACGCAGTATAAACTGCTTCGTCAGGCATTTCTATGGTGCGTGTCTCTGGAACAAAATTGACACACCCACTAAACCTTTTAAGCTTACAGATCCGATTCCACCTATTCCTCCAAGTGCGAAGATGGTTGATGACATGAGTGGCCCTAAATTGCGTGCCAAATCTCTCATTCACCGCATCGGCAGTTAAAGTATGAAGGTTCCCTTTTACTCCTTCACGGGTTTGTTCTCCTAAAAATTCCATCATAAATTTGCTGGCGTCATCACTCCATCTTACGTTAGTCCCCGCTTTCCTTTTCTTACCACGGTCTGTGGTACCTAAACTCATTTCATCACAAAAGCCTTCTCGTGACATCCTCTACAAAATAAGTCACCAATCAAATAGATGAGACAGAAATAATGAAGTTCAAATATGAACAAAATTTATACATTTGGGGGCCATAAAATGCAAGACGTCATAATATAAATTACAATTAGAAATTCAAACGTATAAATTCACGCCAAACAAATAAAACTGCGAGAAGTACGATTTATTTTACACGTGATCCATAAACCACATTAATTTGAAGCCTGAAAATCTGCCCACATTTGTTGAGCTATTACTTCTCTAAATTGAATCCAATCATTATTTTTCTCTCTTATTTGTCTCTGGGTCCGTCCCTCTTGGGAGACATTTTGTGTAATCCAATCGTCCTCACTTGGGACGAACTCATCATAACCGTGAGACAAAATAAAATTATGGAGTATGCAACATGCCATCACAATGTCAACTTGAGTGCGGTAAGGAAAGAAGGGTCGTGACGCTAATATCTTAAATCTGCCTTTCAATGACCCGAATGCCCGCTCTACAGTCGTCCGAAGGGAGGAGTGTCGGTAGTTGTACAGTTCTTGATAAGTACTCGGAGCTCTCCCACTAAATTCGCTCAAATGGTATCGAACTGCGCGGTACGGGGATAAGAAACCAGGCCGTGTGTTGTAACCAGCATCGCAAAGATAAAATTTACCTATGGTTACAACAGAAAAGGTTAACGATCGCATGAAGGTAAACTCACAAATTAAGCTAGTGAAAATACTGGGAAGCAACCGGGTAGTACCTTCAGGGACTCTCAAACCATTGGGTCGTTGCAGTGCGTCACGAAGTACGGTAAGATCGTGCGCTGAGCCTTCTCATCCCGCAAGGACGTATGTGAATCTAAGGTCAAAGTCAACTACTGCCAACACGTTCTGTGTTGGATACGGCTTCCTTCCATAGAACGGGGCCACCATCTCAGCGGGAACTGTTGCATGGACATGTGTGCCATCAATTGCTCCCACACAATCCTACCCATAACGTAATGTAGTAGTTAATCAACAAAACATACTTATATCTTACTGTTTAATAGGATTATTATGGGGAGAACATGTACCTTAAAGTAACTATTAAACCTAGGGTCACCACTAATTTTTTCATGCACGTCCACATTTGGCCCGCAAATGTAATCCCGTTTAATTTCTCCGATTGCATGTAGAACGAGCTGAAAATAGCGACTTATGGTCTCACCGGAACGTATGAAGTTGATGCCTAACACTCTGTTACGGACGTTGTGGCCAACAGTGTGTAGGAACATGGCTAGTTGCTCTTCGACAGTTACATACTGTGTGTCATGCAAGAGATCTCTACTCCTTAACAAGGACAAGAGGTTGAAGAACACTTCTTTGTCCATCCTAAACATATTGCGGCAGTTGGTATCACTTGACTCTAAAACTCGATGAAGGTACATTCCTCTCTCGGTATCCCTAATTCGTCTAGGTATGTGTTGGGGGATATCCAACTGACCGGTCATCCACATGAGGACAGCATAAGCACACGAGCAAATAATGAGAAGTCCGATTTCCTCATCGTCACCGTCAAGGCCGATATCCAACAAGTTATCCATGAACTACAATAAGGTATAGGTTAATTATGTTGTGCAAATATAATTATTAATTTGTCAGTGATAGTTTTTAAAAAAGAACCAAATGTTCGCAGTGACAAGAAAACATGACCGAAATCAACATGCATATATACAATTGAAGGATTATAACAACATGAAAAATAAGTACTAGAGACCAATTAAAATAGGATATTCAACCCTTCAACAACCAGCATTGCATCTTTATTCCCAACCAACTAAGAATATATCCTTTGATGCACAAGTTTGATCCCACAGTCCATAACAGAAAAAGTAAAAGTGTCTTTTGTTTCATACGCAATGTACAGAAAAAATGCACAAGTCTTTCCTTCCTTTTTTAAAAATTAAGCAACAAAAGGCTCAATAATTGAACATATTTCATGAGAATGGACAGGAAAATTCTTAGTTCACCACATGCAAGACTGTTATTTTAAACAGCAAAAGTCTCAATAAAATAAATTGACCGGGTTATGTACATAGTAGGTGGCTTGGTTGAATTGTCAAGAAATATTGATGATGGGTTCCTATAGATCTGAAGGTAGGTCTATGGTACTGAAAAAAAATTATAGCCACATAGTGATGTAATTCAAACTTCAAATAAAAACTTCAACAAAATAGACTCCAAAAAATAAATTCAGAGCATGTATATAGAGAGTTACCAGCGATGCACATGAACCAAATGTAAGCAGAGCTATAGAAGTTACAGGGAAAATTATCAGTAAGTCATCAGAGCAATACCCACAATTTTAACAGAATCTACCAATAAAGAATCACTTACCACTGACGCACAACAGGAACAACAGATCAATTTTTGAAAATCAGCAGTGAACTTACCAAGATCGCAAAATTATCAGAAGTCGACTCTTGATCTGAAATAGCCACCCTTCCTCTTTTTCTCAAATTCTCACGATCACAAGGCAAGTGCGCTGGACCAGATAAGGGATCCATGGCTATTTATCAAGAAACAAGAGGAACCCTTAATTATTACAGTCGCAAGGGAGATAGAGGGATTGTGCTCTCGTGAAGAGAGAGGGGGCACGAATTGACCAGAACAGCCACGCCTGTGACCACGAGAATCCAGTGGGTGCTTGTGGAATCTCGATGCTACAGGGCCAGATATGACTTCACGGGGAAGAAGGGGCACACCCAGTCTCTAGCTTAACTAGATCTTTGGGGACAGAGCGATTGACAAGTCGAAAAAAGGGAGGATGGGGGTCTGATCGCTGGAGGACAGCGCAAATGCGAGCCAGAAGACCGAGAAGGGAATCAAAATTGACAGATCTGGACCTTAGGAGAGGAGTGAGGGACAGTGATGGGGAGAGGTATAGGGGGTTGGGGGTCTGAGATCATGCCAGGATCGAGAGAGGGAGGGGAAGTGGTGAACTGTAGGGTCAGATGCCTGATCTCCGGCAACGGGAGAGAGAGAAAGAGAGAGAGGCGTCTGGAAGTTCCTAGATTGAGTTGGGAAAGGGGAGAGTAAAGACTAACGAGAGAAGGAAGAGAGTAAAGAGGGAGAGGGAAGTGAGTAATCAGCCAACGGTCTTTTCTTTTCCACTGGCCCATGAGAGAAGGAAGTGGGGAAATTGATTGAGTTGTGAGGCCCACAGAAGGGAAAACTTGTAAGGAAAAGCCCCTACACTTCTAAGCCCATCCAAACACTGGAAGTGGTAATTGCAGCTTCCTACTTCCTCACTTCACACCACTTTGATATCACATAAAAACTCTAGAAATAAAAAATGTTTTAGAAAATATAATGACAATTAAATGAATGGTATTTATAAATCAGTCGACATGCACCCGGCCAAAGGCTATACAATTGCAAATGAAGTAATTTTTTATGACGCCAATATTCTTCGACTACTTCAATATCAACATAGAATTGCTAATTTAGAGTTTCTCACTTACAAAAGGTGCACTTTTTAAAATACAAGAAATACAATTGTCAAGGCTGTTTGGCTAGGAGTGGAAATGAGAAAGTGAGGAAACAGTAATAGTTCCCTTTAGAACTTGAGAATTAGTTAGTGAGTTAACCTCAAATACTAATGAATATTGCACCCAACCATTACTTTTTGCATGAGAGATATCCAAGGATCATGCACACTGTTGCTCAAAATAGTCTTTATACCCAAAAAATAAATTAATCACTGACACCATAATGAGCAATAGTAATGCAGTAATGAGCAACAAACACTTACATTAGACAATTTTCAAATGTTGGGCAACTTGGGTTGACAAAAATCACTCAGATGGAAAACACTTCAGGTACTTTTTGAATATACTTATTTGAGTACTCACAAAATTTAAGATGGTTTTTAAGAGGAAATTAGTAAAGATTTTGTCATTTTGCAAGAACACCGTATTTTTCTACCTCAATATAGTATGGGTACACAACTAGATACTAAGAATGTACCTATTGCACTACCACTCATACATCAGGTAGTAGAGACAAAGTTATCTTAAAACAGAACAAATTCATCTTTAGTTTATACAAGACATGACCAAATAATTGTAGAGAATTTATATATTAATTGGAGGAGAAAGCTTTTGTGATTATTCATCTTTTATATCTATGTTTACTATTGTAATGCAAAACTTTCAGGGTTACAACTTGAGTATTGATTTGGTTTAAATGTCACAAACATTTTCACCACCTCTCTTTAGTCTTTTTCTTTTTCTTTTTAGAAAATAGCATGCATTTAAATTAACAAGACAGCATGTATTCCCACTTTCGATACACAACTTTAAACACTGAGTTGAATCCTACATGTATTCATTTTAATACCACATGCATTTACCAAACAAATAGTTAGCTAAACAAGGAAGCCAGAATATATTGAATTGATATGTGAATGTCAAGCCCTATTTATTTCAATCAGTTCTTCGCACACATTCAAGCACATGAATTACATAACAACTGAGACAAATAAAGTAGAAGGACCTCATCTTTTGCGGCTATTGATCTAGAATGCGAAGGAGGCTGGAGCTTCTCCAAGCAGTATCCACCAGCTTGCGTCTCGCTTCCTCCCATCCTGGGATCCAGAGAGCGCAAGATGCTGCGAGGCAAGTCAAAAGATAATCAGCTTTCACAATACTGACAACAGTGAAAAATTCATAAAGAGCTTGCAACAGGGTGTATCGAATTTAAATTAAACGAGGTACATTCATGTTCTTCCCAATAGTAAGGTGTGCATGGACAAGCCATCAGCCGAAAAAAAACACAAGTTCAAAGCCTGTCAATCTTTCTACAAAATAGCACCACTTGATTCAGATCTTTGTACCCCACCAGTAAGGCCTGTCATGCTCGTAAAACGGTGGGAATGGGTAGTTGCAAGTCATAAGTTCGAGTCTCAGTTACGGCATATGTTTCAAGAAAAAGATCTTTGTATTCCGCATTCACAAATTGAAGCCCATATGATTCCAACAAGATCACAAGGTTGCTTCTGTATATGCAGAGTGCATGTTATTTATTCAACTTATAAGCAAATGTGTCAAGGAGAAGGGGCTGAAAGCTCGTTGCTGTGGCAGCAGATGGATTTAAACATAGGATACAAATCTCAAAGAAATTAATACCAAATGGAAGCAAAGGTTTCGTTTTCCCTTACTAACAGGTCTTCAATTTACGGTTTCCAATATGTTTTCAATTCAGAAAAGCTTTCATATTTCATGCTAATATCAATATTTGCAAGAACCTATACTACAACTCTACAAAACTTATCCGATATGATCCCATGCCTATGTTTAATTTTTTCCCCTAACATTTTAAAAGTCAATCTTGGATGGATTTATGTTTATGAATCAACTGCATTTATATTGTTGAACTAAAAGACTACAATTTTATTGATATTTATTACACAGAAAAATTGGCCTTTGACTCCTCTCTTTTCAATTAATTTAGGGAAAATCTTAATTACAAATTTATTTCCGCTTCAGCATCACTCCACGTCAGTCACGTGGTCCATTTCAAATTGTACTCTACGGTATAACTAACTCATATTTTCTCTTCTCCAGTTTTACCTTTTTTAAGATCATGCTGATTAATTCTTTTTTGACTTTTTTCATCCATTCTCTTTCTCATCTTCACGGATCTCGTCGATCTTTTTCATCAATCATCTCGCGATTAATTTGATCATTTTCACGTTTGTTTTCGTGATGATTTTTGAAATCTAGGATTTGAGTTTTTGATTTGATTTCTGCTGCTGAATGATGACGATGCTGGAATGATCATAATCCTTTTATTTGAGGAATGCAACTGAAAGAATGTGACCCATGATTGATTTCGATTTTGAAAGAGGTAAGATTTTAGAGATGAGTTACACAGTGAGAAAAAAGATGGTCCCAGTTCTCATAATAAGGACTGCGACCATGAGGACTGCGATCGTAGTCATGAGGATTGTAATCATGAGCGCACTAAAAAATTAAAGTGAATATGAAAATGAGTTTTTTTTTAAAGTGAGGACTGTGATCATAGTTGTTGCCTTTATATGAGAACTGCGATTCGCACTTTTAAAGTTGCAGTTGCAGTCAAAATTCTCACAAATTTTATGTTATAGTTCACACAAAATTGTTACAAAGTCATAATCTCGAAGCTGCAATCACAATCGAAGTCACAGTTCTCATAAAGTCGCAGTTGCGGAGCACTTTCAGTTACGATTGTGATCGCGGTTAAAAGTTAAAATGAGAATATTT